>CABHPR010134878.1:25648-55539 GCA_902168415.1 Peromyscus melanophrys
AAAAAAAAAAAAAAAAAAAAAAAAAAGAAAGAAAAGAAAAAAGAAAATGCCTCCATCAGACTGGTTTGAAGGTGAGTCTGTGGGGGCATTTTTTTCTTTCATGATTGATGTAGGAGGATCTAGCCCTATTGTGGGCAGTGCCAACCCTGGGCAAGTGGTTCTGGGTGGTGTAAGAAGCAGACTAAGAGAGCTCTGAGGAGCAACCCTGTACGTTTCCGTTCTCCAGGACCTTCTGTCTGCATCGCTTCCTGCCTCCAGCTGCTTGTCCTGAGTTCCAGCCCTGACTTCCTTCAGCAGGAAGTTGAAATAAACCCTTGCCTCCCCAAGCTGCCTTTGGTCAATGTTTTGTCAGTCACAAAGACACTAGAATGGGGCCCTTGTAGGAATTTGCATTTATTGCTTCTATCTATGAGCCCAAGTGATTTCATAAAAATAATTTTTTAAAACGTGCAACCTGTTTGCTTTTGTTTGTCCATATTCTAAAACAAAACTATGCTTTCTTTATACTTCATTATCAGTGTTTCCTATAAATTAAATGTTTCTTACTGTTTTAATGTTGCAGAACTGAAAGGGAGTTGTTCTTCTTGAAGAGCACTATGGATTTCGTTTGGTTATTTGAAATATGGTCAAAAGAGCACATACATTTTCTATGTAAAAACTGGCTAAGTCCACGTCCAGGGCAGTATTCTGGAATAAGAAACTATCACAGTCATACTATAATTTAGATTAAAATTATAGCAGGGAGCGGTGTGTGGTGATGCATGTCTTTGATCTCAGCACTCAGGCGGGAGAGGCAAGCAGATCTCTATGAATTCAAAGCCAGCCTGGTCTGCAAAGTGAGTTTCAGGTCATCCAAGGATACACAGTGAGATCTGCTCTCAAGAATTTTCCTATCATTGTTCGGTTGAAGGTGTCTGAGAGGGAGACTGAGTTTGAGTTATATTTGATGATTTACATTAGCAGATGAACTAGAACATTTAAGAATTCTAAAAGTTCATAGCTCATCACAGCTTCTGTTGTGTCAACCTATAATTTTCCTGCTCACCACCAAGATTTAGTCTGAAATTCCCTCATACTTGAACTTGGGACATTAACCCGGGCAGGTGGATTTCTGTCTATAAATATGGTTACCATGCCCAACCAATACATTATTTGAGCATAGTTGAGATAGTTCAATAAAAGCAGCTTGCCTTTTTTGTTAATCTATCTTATTTGGCACTTGGTATATATATCTTTTTATTTTTTGATATTGTAATATAATAGCCCAGTCCCAATTGATACATCTACAACATGGATCATTGAGGTAGAGTGGGCCAGAGGAACAGAGAGTTTGCTGTGAGATCCTGTCTCCCAGAAATGTCAGAAGCTACACTAATGAAGTCATACCAACATGGCTGCCTAAACATGGGAAGAACATGGACCACACCAATAGACATGATAACATGGAACATGGAAAGCTCATGTGACCTCAGCCTCAGACTAAGTGACCAAGGAATGCTGAGATTTATGTTTTCAAAGGTCATCGATAGGTATACACCTTGAAATTGGAGCATGACATTCACATTTCCAGTTGTCCTTAGAACTAAAACATTTCTAGAGTTAGAAGAATTAGATGACACAGTTAACACTCATTCTTTCTTAATAAAATCTGTTCAATGTCAAACTTTTTTGTAGGCATCTGGCTGGATGATGTCAGTGAGGGGCAGTGTGATAGAAACAAGAGAGAAACCAAAAATTAGGGTTATTAAGTGGTTTCTTAAGCTGGCTAATGTTGGAGGGCCTTGTGGGCACCAGCATGGCATACCCGCCACTGAAAGGTGAGGGGAGTTCTCCCAGAGATGTTTGCATCTTCTGCATGTGAATGTTTCTTCCCCAGCTTGGTAGTAGATCACCTCTCAATTTATCCCCGTCTCAAATGGCTTCTGGAGTTGTTACTTCCTGATTATGTGGGTTTTTTTTTTTTTATTGTTGTTGCATTTGGCAGTCACTAAGGAGAGAGACAACCAAGTAGGTCACGAGTTCCAATAGTGTTGCCAGTGGCAGTTAATTGAACCTGACAGAACAGAATTGAGAATGTAGATGTTGCAAGGCAAACTCATCAGCTGTGAAAAGGTGAGAGATGTTGTGAAAAGCTCCACACACAGATACGGCAGTGATGTTGCAAATTCTGTGGTAATTATGGTCTCAGCGAACTGGGTTATTCAGAAGTGGCAGAAAGAGCACATGCAGGGGTAAAGGGAGCTAGTTTCAGAAGCTGACTGTAGTTCTTAATTCGGGATTCTTTTTTTTTTTTTTTTTTTTTTGGTTTTTTGGACAGGGGTTCTCTGTGTAGCTTTGCGCCTTTCCTGGAACTCACTTGGTAGTCCAGGCTGGCCTCGAACTCACAGAGATCCGCCTGCCTCTGCCTCCCGAGTGCTGGGATTAAAGGCGTGCGCCACCACCGCCCGGCAATTCGGGATTCTTAATGGCTGAATTCTTAACCCCATTCTTAACAATTTCATATTTTGTAAACCTTTTCTATTGGACTGTGTGTTAAGAGCTAGAGTTGGCTGGAAAATTGAGAACCCCTTTAATGGCACTGAAAACACTACATATAAACAATTTTTGCATATCAGGATTTTTTTGTTTTGATATTTAGTTATCAATTCAAAGAAGTTTGTATGGTATTAATGTATTTGACACCTTGCAGGGTTTTAGTATAGCCACAAAACAGGTGATCAGTATATGTGGAGCACATTAAGGTTAAAAAAACACTTCAGAATTTTAGAGTGGTTCTGGATCATTGTTTTCAGATCTATTAGCAGCATACAATATTATAGAAAGCATTTGACTTTCTTTGCTTTTATTGACTGCTCTTATGGTTAAAAGAAAAACTAAGAAGTTGAAAGCAATGATTTCAATACAACCTTTGAAAATACCATACAGGATGTTGAAGAAGTGGCTCAACAGTTAAAAGTATATATTGCTTTTTCAGAGGACCTGTGTTTGGTTCCTAGCACCCACAATCAGGCAGCTACAACAACCTGTAACTCCAGCTTTAGGGAATCTAATACCCTCTTCTGGATCCTGTAGGCAAAATGCATGTGTATCCCACCCCTCCAACACTTAAAAATAAAAATAAATCTTTTTTTAAATGAACTAAGATAGAAGTTAGTAACTTCAGAGCTTAAATTTATCACACAATAAACCATGAATACTGAAACTTTATATGAAACTTTTAGTGGACTTTAATTTGGTTCACCGCCTTAGTGTGTTCTGCCAGTGGGGTTGGCACTGTTTTGCTGTGATGTAAGCTTTACTGCAGTGGTTGCTGGACTTGGTTAGTTTCTAGGCTCTGTTGTTTATTATACCCTCTCAGGACAGGGCTGCAGTGTATGCCAGGAAGAACAAAGTTCAAACCCAGGGAAAAAGAAGTAACAGGTGGCAGAGAAAGATACTCCAAACTTAATCCCTGCAAAAGACAGAAAGGTGAAGTTAGAATCAGGGTCCACCGACTCTGGGTAACTTTAAATGTAGCCATTAAGATCCCAGGGGCTCTGAAGGGGAGGGATTTGATGGAGACATCCTATTTAGGGCTGAGTGTTCCAAGGTCTCTCACTCTCTTCATAATGTCTGGCTGTGAGTCTCTGTACTTGTTCCCATCTGCTGCAGGAGGAAGCTTCTCTGATGATGGCTGAGCAAGGAATCATTTTCTCACTGCTTTTTTTTTTTCTTTTTTAAAACCAGTATTATTTGGTTTTACCCTTGGTCCCTGGGCTATCTAGTCTTGTCCAACTTCAATGTGATAGTTTTTGTTTTATCTTACTATATTTTATTGAATGAATGAATGAAAATCTAGCCATTCGGTTAAAGGTTAACAACTGAACTGTCACTTATACCTGCTAGAAGAGGGAAAAATCAGTTTTCTCCAATAGAGTGACACTGGATATAGCAACCACTCCAGGTCAGGCCTCATGTTCAGGAGTAGTTGAGCAACATACTACAATGGACTCCACAGTTGTTTTTTGTTTTTGTTTGTTGTTGTTGTTTTGTATGTATGCTTTCATTTGGTCACAGTTTGCTTTGATTTGGGGTGTGGTTTTATTGTGTTTTCTTGGTTTGAGGAGGTTGTTGTGTTTTTGAGAAAGAAGTTAAAGTTGGGTGGGTAGGGAAGAGGAGAGGATCTGGAAGGATTTGAAGGTGGGGAAGAATCTGAACAAAATATGTCTAAATTTAAAAAAGCTCTCAGGAGTATTCTTTTTAAGGAGAAGGGGGCTTTTCTCTGGAACTATAAAATTTAAGGTGGCTTATGTGTTAAATTAAGAAATTGCCCCTTTTGGAACTCTTGGTTAAATGGTAAAACAAGTTAGAAACATGGTTCCAAGTAGCTGAGATGGTAAAGCGTGCACGTGTGTGTGTGTGTGTGTGTGTGTGTGTGTGTGTGTGTGTGTGTGTGTTTGTGTGTGTGTGTTTGATTCATTTTCATGTGTATGGGTGTTTCACATGCATGCATTTCTGAGTCCCTGGATATACTAGGAAGTCAGATAGAATAGAATATAGAATCTTTATTTATTTTTGTTTGTTTGTTTGTTTGTTTGTTTTTTCCTAGATAGGGTTTCTCTGTGTAACCCTGCCTGTCCTGGAACTCTGTAGATCAGGCTGGCCTTGAACTCACAGAGATCCTCCTGCCTCTGCCTCTCAGGGATTAAAGGTGTGGACCACCACTGCCGGGCTTTGATGGGATCTCACTGTCCTGAGTTATCTGGAAGGTCACTATTCTTAGTGGCTTCTACATGGAAATTTCTACATAGTTAGTAGCTCAGTCAACACCCATTTAAAAATTCTTTTGTTATAAATAATTTGATCTCTTTTTTCCAATCTAATTCACTAATATATAGGGTTGTCAGATTAAATACAGAGTTCCATTCACATTTGAATGTCAAATAAACAATGAATTCTATTTTAGTATGACTGAAATATTGTACAGAATGTATTTAAATTAAAATGAGGACTTCTTCAGAAAATAACAAGGTGATACATGTTCTGAATTTTCAGATTTCAAAATATCTCCCAATTGCTTTAAAATTTTTTTTATTCTAATTGCCTTTTTGACATGAAGGGCAGTTTTGCTAGCATAAAATTAATCAGGGAAATACTGTTTTTGACATGGAAGGTATTATATGCATAATTACTTTCTGGCATTTGTATTTGCAAAAGAGAAGGCTTAGACTAATATCTTAATTATTTTCCTTCTAGGGCACTTCTTAGATTATTGCTTTATTTTTGAAATTTAAGTTTTTGCAGGATATTTTTTTTCTTACTTCTGTTGTTAAATTTTCCTAAACAAAGCTTCAAGTTTCCAATTTTTTATGGCAGGGAGAAGTCAGGATTGTTTCTATCTATAGAAACAGTCTGTCACTTCTGAGCTATTTAATAATTTAAATTATCCCAAGAAATATCCCATTTCAGCTGGTTTCCCTTATTTTTCTCCTCTCCATGCATGGCTTCATTCTTTCTCTCTTCCATTCAGTTTTCTCTTAAATTTTGGGTTGTTTTACTCATATTGATTTACCTTTTCACAGATTTTTTTTGTTTTTGTTTTTTTCGAGACAGGGTTTCTCTGTGTAGTTTTGGTACCTGTCCTGGATCTCGCTCTGTAGACTAGGCTAGCCTCGAACTCACAGAGATCCACCTGGCTCTGCCTCCCAAGTGCTGGGATTAAGGGACTACGCCACCACCGCCGAGCAACTTTTCACAGATTTCTTATTTCAGTGATTTCTTGTGTTTATTTTATTATTATATGTTTTGAACACTTTTTTTTTTGAGACAAAGTTTTTCTATGTAACCCTGGCTGCTCGGAACTCACTATGTAGACTAGGGTGGGCTTGAACTCAGAGATCCACCTACCTCTGTCATCAGAGTGCTGGGATTAAAAGTATAGGGCACCATGCTTGCTTGAACACAAACTTTTTTTTTCCCAATATAAGTTGTTTGTTGTGGATGTGTGTGGGAAATTGCTGCTTTTTTAAATATTGGGAAATAGGTGTTTTTCAGGGGGAAAATAAACTTTGACATTCTTTTATTTTCATGTACACTAAAATGTTTTCCTATTGTATGGATGCTTTTCTATCTTATTACTCCGATCCATATTGGAAACATTTCAGTGAATGACTATATTACATGGACTTAACTTACATCTTTTGCTAAATATCTTGTGTGTGAGAACTACTTGGAACTGTTTAGCCATTTAAAGCAATTTTGATTTAAATTCCTCTGACTTATATGTTAAAGGCACATTAAAATCACAGACTAAGATGCCTGCTCACATAGTATTTGAAGAATAAATATGCTTTTTACATTTCTCTTCAATGCTTATTTCTATCATAAATCAACAGCTAAGCAAAAAAAAAATCAAAGATGGAGTAGACAGAAGGCTAAAAATTATACTTCCTTCATCAGGTCCTGGGTACATGAGAGAAAATTCTTATTTTAAAACTGTATCCTTTGTAATATTCTATCTTTGCCATATTCTTTCTCACACAGCCTTACTGAGTTAAATCCACCATTATATTTCTATTGTATCTTTACCTGTGGATTTTTCAATAAGGGCAAACTAGATAAAATACTTTTATTGCCATTATTCCTTTTTTCTTCATGGCTTAAATTCTACCGGGTTTCATAAAAATCTCCCCTTGGCTTTAGAAGTTAAACTAATAGACTTTCTGAGCCGGAAAGGGTCTCTGACCCTCTTATAGTTTCCTCCAATGAATCTGTGGCTTCCTATTCACCACACTGATCTTTGTCTCTATAGAAGTCACTGCATTATTTATTTGCCTATTTGAGCCCTGTTCTCCAAAACCCTCATGGCAGCGAGTAAATAACTGAAACAAGAATGCTTGTACGTGAAATTGAAAATGGGTTATAGAGAGGTGAGCAGGTAGACCAGATGGCCCTTTTTGTATTCTCACCCACACCCTCTCTCATTTCATGCCCTTTCAGTCTCCACTGTTTACCCTGGGAATCTCCCTCACTTAGAATCCTAGGAAGTTCTCTGCTTCTGGCTGCAAATGAATGACTTACCTGAGCTCTGGAGTTAAGTTTCTTTCAGAATTTTGTCTTAATCGTAAATATATGTGATCACTTACCAACAAGTATTTCTGCTAGCATTGACATGACGTTAACATTCCCAAAGAAAGGCTTGTGCTTAGCCAAGTAGTCTTAGGTCGAGTTTCTAAAGGATTGCATTCTAGCTATAGCCTTTGGGGGATTTACCTTTTTGAAAAGTGTGTAATGATTTATTACGATATGTTCATTGATCTATTTATGGAAGTATGTTGGATTGGAAAGTAGGTTACACAGCAAAAAATAGAACGCAGCCATTCAGTGAAAAAAAAAAACAAAACAAAGATTTGGTCTTTTTTTTTTTTTAAACTTAATAATTCTATATTGTGTACTTAATAATCTAACCATGAACCTTTATAGGTAGACACCTCAGTTTTCTAGACTAAATTCTAATATATAACTTTATAAGAAATATAATGAAAAAAACCTTAATTTAGTCTACAGCTGGTGCTTCCCTGGAAGTTCCCATGGCAGAATTTGCTGTTGTCCTCCACTTACTATTTTTTTTTTAATCTTTGTGAATTAAAGGTATGCAGTGATATGGTGCAAAGTCAGAGGCCTGTGTTCAGCAGCACCACCATTCTGGTCTTCTGTTCTTCATGTGTAACATAGAGAAACTGCAGTTTGAAGAATTATCCAGACTCATTCTTAATAGCAGGTTCTTAGTAATCTGCTGTTAGATTGTTGTCATTCCATGTCCCCCTTTTCTTTGTATGTGAAAGCTCTCCTAAAAGTCTACTAGTTCTTAGAGGCAAGGAAATAATTCTACTTATGGAATAATAACCTTTCAAATAATTGACCCAAGTCTTTGAACATACAATTTCTAATTTATTATATTAAAAGAATAAGCAACTCCCATAAAAAGTATATGCATTTTGATCATATACATGCTATGAAACGAGCTGAAGAATTGCAAAAGAAAAAAAATTTTTTTGAGACAGAATTTCTCTGTGTAGCCCTGGCTGTCCTGAAACTTGTTTTGTAGACCAGGCTGTCCTCAAACTCACAGAGATCTACCTGCCTCTGCCTTCAGAATGCTTGGATTAAAGGCATGCACCACCACTGGCTACAAAGGAAATTTAAATTACTATGATGAAATTCAAATCAGAACAACGTTTACCTGGTTTGTTATCAATAAAACCATGGCAGTCTATTAAGAAATGGCAAATTTTATTAATTGTTCTTTCCAAGATATCAGCCCTTTTAGAAATGCATCCCTATGGATGAGGCCAGAAGCACTAGAGTGATATTTTTATACTTTATCATTACAGTGATAAAGCTGTATTGGTGACAGCTATGGTAGCACCCACTATAGCTCCTCACTAGGAAGGTAGAAGCAAGAGGACCATGAATTGCAGGCCAGCTTGGGCTACATAGGAAGTTTTAGGCCAGCCTGGGCTACATAGGAAGTTTAAGCCCAGCATAACAAGACACTGTCTCACAAAATAATAAAAAACCAGTAACATAAAGTGAAATTATATTCTAAGTGCTTGGAATCTCTCAGAGATGTTCATGTTTTGGATGTGGGATGAACCACCATGCTTATCACTGTGAAATTAATATTTTCCTCACAAAACATGCCACTGACAGAACAGGATTGAGTTTCTTTCTAGTTAGTTATGTTTTCTTCTTTAATGAGAGCTCATATATATCAAAGAGTAGACTCTTTTTTCCCCCATTGGCCAGTCTCCAATTTTGTCTGGGTCATCTGCTATTTATCCCATGTTCACAGAACACATGGTGATCTAGAGTGTGGATTATTTATTTGTTTTAAATACTTCAGAAGTTTCCGGGAACATGACTAAAGAGATGAAAGTACAGCTTTAGCAATTCAAATAAAATAAGATCAGGCTCTTGGGCAGAAAGAACTGTTCAGTTCCTTCTTTACCAGCTGTGGTATTTCCTGTGGGAAGTCACGAGCTGATGAGATTCTATACTCATCATTAAGGAATACTCCTTATCAGAAAATTCTTTCCAAAGGATGCTATCCACTTTGGCTCAGAAAACAAAACAAAACAAAACAAAAACTATACCTTGAAAGGTCATAACTTTAAACAAAACAGCACACAAAAAAGAATTTTCTCAGTCCACAAAATGACATTTGACTGACCCAAGTCCTGTGATAATATAACAGAAAACATTAATTTTATCAATAGTTTGCTAGTTGTTATTTGATTGATATACCTCAGTAAGCAGTAAAACATTTCACAGATAAACTTCTGATACATTTTGTTGATTTTAAACCTTTAGGTATTGATTTACATTATTTCATGTATTATATTTGAATATTATATTCATTAGAAAAGATTGTGTTAATTTGAATTATGTGACCCATGCTTAAAATTAATAGAATCCTATATCTAAAGTAAAGATATGTTTCTTCTTTCTTTTCAGGCAATATATAGAAGTGATGAGATACCAAAAAGTCTCCAAGCATCTGTTTTTTTTTTTTTTTTTTTTTTGGTTTTTCGAGACAAGGTTTCTCTGTGTAGCTTTGGTGCCTTTCCTGAATCTCGCTCTGTAGACCAGGCTGGCCTCGAACTCACAGAGATCTGCCTGCCTCTGCCTCCTGAGTGCTGGGATTAAAGGCATGCACCACCACTGCCCGGCTCAAGTATCTGCTTTTAATGCTGATTCACAGTAAGATATAAGGGTGGTTTGTGTGTTTTTCCTGTTGTGAATAAGTTTAGGAAGGAGGAACACTGACAGTGTAAGTTGTTAATTAGTAAGCTTCAGCCTAATGGTAGCTGTATTACAGGAGAGTATGGATGGCACTTTGAGCAGGAATTGAGTATTAATGGCTCTCCTACATTCAGGGGTTATAGCCAGAATCTCTCCATAACCCACTGTAATCCACTCACTCTACCCAGCTTTCTCTCCATATGTCCAGTCAATCTCCTCTTGCAATAATTATTATTTTTTAATTCTTTTTAAACCCTTAGGGAAGACAATGTTTATTTTTTCCAAGTTAGTTGAATTGAGGTCACTCTCTTCTATTGGCTATATTTAATGTTTGTCTGTAACATGAATCTTAAAAGTTCTTATAATAAAAACCTAGAGCCAGATACTGGGGTGAAAACTGAAAGAACAGAGAAGCAGAACAACCAGCCACTAGCTTACCTCTATGAAATCCTCAGCCTTAAGAGAGTGAGTTCCTGTTTCCTCATGCCTTATATACCTTTCTGTGTCCTGCCATATTACTTCCTGGGATTAAAGGCATGTGTCACCATTGTCTGGTTCTGTTTCTCTCATGTACCCCACTGTGGCCTTGAACTTCCAGAGATCCAGATGGATCTCTGCCTCCCGAGTGGTAGAGTGATAGGATTAAAGGCATGTGCCACCACTGCCTGACCTCTATGTCTAATTTAGTGGCTGTCTCTGTCCTCTGATCTCCAGGTAAGCTCTATTGGGGTACACAATATATCACCACATTTGTCTATTTGCAAAGAGATAGGAGAGAGAGATCATTTTTAATCTGTTTATATTTATTTTAAAAATCTCTCAATATAATAATTTAAATTAAACATTTCAATCACAGTTTTAACACTCCCTAACTGACTGAAAACTTCAATAGGGGCATTGTAGAAAATTACCATACATACATGTTAAATGACCACTATTTTAAGCCCAGATGTTAGGTCAACCAATGTTGATGAATAGGTTGGAAGTTTAAGATCACAGCTTGGACATTTTTAGCTGTCCTCGTACCAGCCAAAGATCTCATTACAATGACAGAAGTTATGTTTCATAAATAATGAAGTTCAAACTGTTTTAGAAGACAACAGTTTCACTCTGAGGAATTACATAAAGAAAAAAGAAATGGCTTAGTGGTTAAGGGCACTGGCTGCTCTCCCAGGAAGACCCAGGTTCAATTCCTATCACCCGTATGGCAGCTCACAACTATCTGTAGCTTCAGTTCCAGGGGATCTGACACCCTCACACAGGCAAGCGTGTGGTCAAAACACCAATGCACATAAAATAAAAATAAACTAAAAAAAAAAAAAAATGAAGGCAAATGGAGTTGGATTGGAGGGAAAAAAAATCAGAAATGAGAGGATCACAGTCAGAGACTAAAGCCAAGTAACATTTCTGCAGACCAACTCGTAGAATCTCCAACCAGAATCTCCAGTAGGAAGAGGAGCAACTATAATAGGCCTGGCCAAGGACTGTCAAGATTAATCAATTAGCAACTGTATCTAAACACCTTCCTCCTGCAAGTTCAGAGACTTCCACTCCAGGGTTTGCTAAGCCCCAGGGGCCGCTTTCTCTATAGTTGTGACACTTCCCAGAATGCCTGTAATGAAATTTAGAGCAGGGAATAGTAGGTAACTAGAAAATACTTGGACCATCCTCAAAAGAAACAGTCACAACACACACACACACACACACACACACACACACACACACACACACACACGCATACATGCACACACCCACATGACTCTAGAATGGTTGCTGAGTTTTGAGTTATTGCTCACAAAGGTATCGAACTTCTGCACCTGCTAGCTCACTTGCCCTCTTTCTCTGTCTGCAAACACACACTATTCCTTCTACAGAACAGGCAGTCAGTCTTCATTTTAGGGAAGCTGTCTATTTAGGGAGGTGTAGGGAGGGACTTACATAAATGCAGAGGAAGCCCAGATCAATTGCGTAAGTTAATCAACTAGAACTTTATTCATAAATGCACCGACATCACGACCACTGGGCTTTTAGAGAGAACAAAGCATTAAAACCTGAACAAAGATAAAAACCTGTAACAAATGTGCACAGAGAAAGGAGAGGTAGCACTGAGCACCCAGAGAGTAGAGAAGATACAGCTTCCAAGAAAGGTTAACAAACACTCAGTGGGAAACACGGAGGTAATGTATGATTCACTTTAAAGACAAGCATTGCATAAATAATGTAAATGCCAAAGTACAAAATTTAGTGGATAGGATGAATAATGGCATACACATGGCAGAAAATAAAAATGCTTATATGGAAAATAAAGTTGGCAAAATCTTTTGGAATGAATAATAAAACTGAGAGATGAAAAATATAAAAGCAGATTTAAGAAATGCCGATGAAGTTCTAGCAGAAGAGAGGACTAGCTGGGCATGGTGGCACGTGACTCTAAATCCCAGCACTTGGGAAACTGAGGCAGAAGAACCTCCAGTTTGAGGCCAGCTTGGGCTGCATGGTGAGTTCAAGATCTGTCTGGGCTACATGGTGAGATGCTATCTCAAAAAGATAAGAAATCCCCAACCCCCCTCCAAAAAAGGAAGAAGAAAATAGAATAGAAACAAACTCAGGCCTTAGGACACTTTGAAGGTAAACGGAACACTGAGAAAGTAATGGAAGAAAAGAGAATATTCCAAGAGAAAAGAAAATACCTTAAAAGCTTCTGGAGACATGGAGTCAACCGTTTATAAGAGGAGAGAGAATAATATTAGCAACTCCAAATGAGAGACAGTAACAAAGTGATGACAAAATGGAGGCCCAAATGACAGCCAATTTTTGTTATTCCTGATGACACTTTAAGCTGTTGCTCACGCATTAGCCTCAGATGTACATTTTGAGCGTGTGTGAGCCCAGAACATCACACAGGATACCTGTATGAAAAAGTTACCTGCAGGTACTGAGGATGAAAGAGAAAGTGAACACGCATCAGCACCTCAAGCAGAGAGATGGCCAAACAGGATGGCGAAGCATGTGAAGCGAGAGTTAGGAAGTGGGTAGAGGGCTGGAGACGCTACTTCTCATTGTTATTGCTGATACAACAAAAAATTAAGGATATATATATTTTATATGACTCCATGTCATAACTACCAGTAGACACAGAAAACAAACAAAAACAAACAATCTTACTTGTGATAACTCTCGAATGGTTCCACAGATGGGGAAGCTGGTTTTTTTTTTTTTTTTTTTTTAAATCCATCTATTCTGAAGTGCTTGAACTCCTTCTTACTTTGTAAGTGTAGCATTTCCTTAATGATAGCAGTGACAAAGACATCCAGTTGAGAGAACTCTGTTGTGTCTTCACCGTCAGGTCAAACAAAGCCCAGGAACCAATTGTTAACAGTTTTTTTTTCTTTTTACAATTTTGTAGATGCTTCAGGTTTTTTTCTGATCCAATGGAAAGGGATCAAGGTGGACAGTAAGAAGACTTTACCAGTGATTGGGAATAGAGGGTGGCAAAAGAGGGCTGGAGATGGAGGCAATTACTTTAGGATAGAATGATTGAGGAACAAAATAGATTGCACTGGGCATCCAGCTCTTACCCCACTGAAGTCCACGCAGGGCCAGCTTTCTAATTTGCACCTGGAGTCACATGCTCAAAGCGTCACAAGTTTGTAGTTTTGTGCTGTGGAGTTGTAGTCATCTAGTGCTTCACAATTTTAGCTTTGAACTTGTATTTCATAAATGAAATCCAATGGGAAAACAGAGCATTTATAGGGAGCTTTGAGCCTTGGAGATTCAGCATTCAATTGCTGCTGTACTCTGTGTCACTGGGAGGTGTTTACATCCTGTGTAATCCATGCCCTCTGTCTCTGAAGGGAACTAAAGTGTTGACGTTCGGGAGGTAAGGTTTAAAAATGTGCCCTGTGTGGTTTCAGAGGAGAATAGGCCCTGTGAATTTTGTAGCCAGCCTCAGAAGGCAACTTCATAGACAACAATGGCCACAAGATCCATGAGCCCTCCCACTGTTTTTATTGGGGTTGTGATTCTGGCTCCCTACTGCCAAGAGATGGTGGAATGTCAAGAATTCTTGTTGATATTTGGGTTAGTATCCCGGGCTTCTTCCTAAGGCCCCTGCTTCTTCCTGGGTTGATTGCAGCATTGTTCTCAAAAACATTGTCTTCTCTCACAATAGTGACCATGCTGCTAAAAGCTGTAGTCTCCCACAGCTTTCTAGCCACTCTCAATTCCAAGGTATCCCCAATTACCCCCATCTCCACTCTCTTGTGTTTCTGCACACCTCATCTTTTACACAGGCTGTTCCCATTTGTATCTTCTTGTCTTCCAGTTCCATCATTTCAGTCTTTGTCTTTGCAATTCTTCTTTGTTACTAATCCCAGGGTAAAATTTTATCTTATTTTTTCAAACTGCTAAAATTAGATGGGATTGTGTAGTTTTTTTTTTTTTTTTAACTAGTATTTCTCCTTTTCCAACCTACTTTGCATTCTGGAAATGGCATTTTCAACATGTCATGATTTGTTCTTTGAGATTACATGGAGGGCTTTATTTAAAGAAAAATACAGATTTTCTGAAATTTAGGAGTTCTGTTATGCTTTTAGTGAGACTTATTCCTACAGAAGTTCGTGTAAACTTCATTAGAAATAGACTATGAGTACCTACCTTCTATATGGTCCCATACTGGGGATAGCAATTTCTACAGGAGATTCTCATCTTAGAATTTTTCAGGAGAGGGGCTTCTATTTATTTGAAATACGAAAAATATATATATTTTATAAACTATGTTACAGATTAAATTGCATGCCCCTTCAATTATCTAATGGAGCCATAACCTTTAATGTGATGGCATGTGGAGACGATAACTTTAGGAGGTGATTACATTAGGTGATGAGATGAGGAAGGGAGGTTGGTGGGATCTCAGTGTGAAATTAGTGGCCTTATAAGATCTATGTACAAGGAAAGGGAAGAGCCATAAGGGGCCACAGTATCAAAATACCCATTTGTAAGCCAGGAGGAGTTTGCTCACCAGAAAACAAAGTCTTGGCATCTTGATCTTAGGCATTCCATCCTGCAGAGATGTGGGATTTTGACCTTGAGGCTCCCTAGTCTGTAGCATTTTGTTCTGGGAGCTCGCACAAAGACAATCTATAAATAGTTTTCATCTGGTTTCTCATTTTGATATTTATTTGATTGCTAGGAATGATTTCTATGAAATGAATATAAATATTTCAAGTTCCGTCATTAGCAATTTTTCCTTCTACGCAGCGCACCTAGCCATCAGATGGGCTGAGTGCTCCCACTCCAGCCAGCTAAAATAGCAAACAAAAAAGACAAGAATGGCCGTGGGAGTAAATGGGGAAAAGCCAGTTGGAACTCTTCACCAGGTCGCTGTAACCTCCAGCACAGTTTACAGAACACTTCAGCAAGTACAGACGAGGATCTGCCTTTGCTACTCTTTGATACAGCTTTGTTGAAGACTTCAGCAATCCTATAAATAAACTCATGATGAAGGCATAAGGGAAGAAATAGAATACACAATTGAATGTGCCTTCCCCAATGTCAGGCATGTTACCAAATGCTTTACATGTTATGTTACCTCTCCACAATCTCTCTGAGGTGAGAACAATTACCCCACTGGTGTGAAGTCAATGAGGCTGACAACACTCAGGTCCAGTGACTGATAGTTTAAGACAGAGTGCAGCTTCACACTCGAGCTTCTCTTGAATTTCTGGTGCTCTGCTGCATTACTCAGAATTCTTCCTTTTATATATATATATATATATATATATATTTGCTTTGTTTTTCTCAAAAACTCGGTGGACTAACACTCAACTTTAATTTTAACGAGACATCATAAGGCTGCCTGACCTGGGAGAACCATTCCTTGCCTCTTAGGAGTTGTCTTAATTTAAAGACCTGCCAGTCTTCAAAGGGTCAGGAGTCTCCTTCCTGCTGAATTATCACACCTCATACAGTTTGTTTTACTGCTAAAGATTAGAGTCGAAGCCCTCCCTTCTTATTCATTGCCTTGTTTCAATATGGAAAGGGTTGGTTAATATTTTTTTCTGGGAGGATCCCCAGTGGTCACATTCTGGCATGCAAAAAAAATTGGATTTATTTATCAATGTATAACCAGCTGTGTGGGAGACATCCCCTTCTGCTTTTTCCAAGTTAGTTAATTTGGGATTGATGGGTGTAATGAGAAAGGAGACATACAGTTTGGGTTCTGCGGCTCTTCAAAGAGAAGAGTCAGTCTAAGATGTACTTTCTTAAATCTGACCTTCCTAACCTCAAATTCCCAACTCGTAATTTGGAAGATTATAGATAAAAGTTAAGCCAAAATCAAGGTGAATGAGAAAATTGTGAACCAAGGCAACTGCTGGGGCACTTTTGCTTCTTTGTAGTGTTCTGTGGCTCTCGTAAATGAATAAACTCTACCATCCCTGGGGTGGATTTAGAAAGGGGAAGAAATGAGAGCTGAACCCTGCCGGCTGTGACTCAACACAGAAAGTATGTTTCTGTACTTATTCTTTGAAAAAGACCTTTTCTTTGAAAGGATTTTTTTTTGTCTCTATTCATTTCCTTTCCTGAGCTTTAAAATTTTACTCAAAATATTTACCTAATATTTCTTAGAGAATTTTAATTCCATGCATCAAATACATGGAAAGCAAGAAAATAATGATCATAATATGACCGGCCATGATGTAGACAGTAGGATGCTCCTCACCTGTATTATGGTCATCACTTTCAACTTAGAGAAGTTTAACTAGGGAAAGGGGTGGGAAGATTTCAGCCTCCTGCTTTCCTGTTGAGAATATTTAAAATGGCTCCTGTAGCTGTTTGCTAGGGCTGCTGTAACGGAATCCCACCTTTCCCAGCTTAAACAAATGGAATTTATTCTACCATAGTTCTGAGGGGTAGATGTTCAAGGGTAAGGTGTCAGGGTCGGCTTTCTCTAGGGCCTCGTTCTTTTTCTTGTAATCATCCTCTCAGGGTCTTTTCCTCTGTGTCTGTCTTAATCTGTTGTAAGAAAGGTGCAGCAGTAGAGTCCACCCTAGAAGCCTAATTCTACCTTCATGATCTCTTTGCAGACTTTGTCAAATTTGTCTCCCTCCAAATTCAGCAACATTTGGAGGTAACTTGGGGTTAAGAGTTCAACATGTAAATGAAGAAGGCCACACCACAGCTCTTCCCACACACCCTTCTGAAGCTAGTGATTGGATCACTGCTCAGTTGATGATGCCTTCTTGGTTATTTCCATTCACTGTCCTTCAGTCCAGCTCTGAATAAGGAGAACATCCACTCCCGCTTATTGAAACAAGTGGGCTTTTGTCATAATGCTTTTAAAGGTTTAAACTTGTACAGAACACATTTCATAAAATGTAGCTTTATCTATTTTTTTCCTCTTGTCTATCTCCATGTGTGTGGTATGCATGTGTGTGTATATGCATGCATACGTGTGTGTGTGTGTGTGTGTGTGTGTGTGTGTGTGTGTGTGTGTGCACGCATGTGTATGTTTAGGCAAAGACTGATGCTGATAGCTTTTCTCAGTTGCTCTCCTGTTTATTCATTGAGACAAAGTTTCTCACATGAATCCAGAACTTATTGATATAGCTAGCCTGGCTACCTAGCTTGTTCTAGGGGTCTACTCTCCCTAGCCATCTAAGTGCTACAATTACAGGCAGGCTGTCATGTCCACTCAGCATTTTCATGCATTCTGGGGGTCCAAATTCCCGTCTTCAAGTCTGTATAATCAGTGCTTGAACCACTGAGCAATCTCCCTAGCCCTCTACCCATTTATTTTATATCATGTAAGTAGTAACCCTGGTTGTTTTTCCAAACTCCTGGTTTACATTGTCAGTGCAGGGATATCTTATATTTTTAACATATCCTAGAGTGAATTGGAGAGCCGACAGTAATGTCTACAAAGAATAAACCACGATATCCATTATTTCTGTGCAAGCAGGTTGTCCTACACACTGTGGGCAGTGTTTCTCTGAAAACCGCATGTAATCGATGCAAAATTAAATTCTAAATACCCATCAAAAGTAGAGAAAGCTTTCCAGTGGATGCAATTCTCTCGATATCAGAGGAAATGGGCATCAAATTTGGTATTCAGAAAGTATAACTTAGTGCTTTTAACAGCAGGCATAGTAATTAGTTGAGCAATTAAGAGGCCATAAATTATAACTTTAACTCAGATAGCCATCCTCTCTAACACCTTGGGAAAGTCCATTTACCATTACTTCCTCTATTCCCTCCAACCCCCCTTATTTTTGCAACTATAAAGTAAATCTAAAATCAGAATTCTCCACAAACTTGCCAACAAACTAAATGAAGACAGGCTTAGGTTATTTGGGTTAAATCTTCTGCTTTTTAGGCCTATTAATTTCATATGATAAAATGTCATGTTTTCGAAGTTTTAAGTGCACTGTGAGTGTTGACACTGTTTCACAGAATTTTACATGAAAATCATTACACAGAGCTTTGCTTGTATTCTATGTACATATTACACTTGGGAATGGCACACTAGCAAATGTCTGTTGCACAGGTGAACATATTTACCAGAAGCAGCTTGGTTGCATCTTAAATTCCAAGGTCAACTGTGAAGATGTTAAAGTAAGGTACTATAATCTCATTAATCCCATTAGTATCTGCAGGTCTTGATTGAGGAATCTGTCACCCGACCTCCTCTCTGTGGACCCATTTCAGATTTGAGCTGAGCTTTAACATTATTTCCCTTTCTAAAATGAGTCTCTTAAAAATGCCGGCTTGTATTTTTTTTTTTAAATCCTGTCTTGTTGCCTCTTCCTTCCCCACACCTAGTTACTACCCAAACCATCAATCAACCCTTTATCCATTTTTATAGTTCTGCATTTGTTATCCCAAAGGGATATTATTCCTTCAATATTTACTGCTGAGACACATTTATTCATCTTATCTTTTGGGGGAAAAATCGCATATCTGTTCCTTATATATATCACTTTCTACTCTGCTCTTCCCGTAGGACCTTGATGGTGCCCAAGTTCATAATACTTGAGTGATAGCACATTTTAAAGTGGTGACACCCAGGTGGCAAATAAAAGTGGTTCCTGATGGGGAACCAGGAGGCAGAAGGCTGCAAGTATCACTGTCTCAGAATGTCATGTGCTAAAGCAAGAGCTAGGCTGACTCTTCCTATATTGCTAAGAAATCCTTTATTCAGGACTTTCACAGTAGGAAGCAAGACCATTGAAGCAACGAGAGAGAGAGAGAGAGAGAGAGAGAGAGAGAGAGAGAGAGAGAGAGAGAGAGAGAGAGAGAGAGAGAGAGAGAGAGACTGAGTTTAACTAGAAAGACAATATCAAGTGGAAGCTTTAGCCATGGAAGCTGGGAGGAAGGGAGTGATTAGGGGTTGGAAAATTAGTAAGAAGAGGATATTGAATGGAGAGAAATTCTTATTATACCAACCAAATAGGATTCCTGCTGACGGCAGGCAGAATGACCTGATATTTGGCTTAAGATGATTGGGTTAGGAATTTAGGGAATGAAGGAAATGAGATAAGAAAGTTTGGGGATTCCCTTTAGCTGACTTAGTAGGTTTCTTTCTAAAATTGTGTTTTGTAGACCCATCAAGTGTGGAGACCAAAGCCAAGACTTGAGACAGAAAGACTCACAGGAGCTTGACCATGGTTTTCTCAGGAGAGACAGCTTTGTCAGAATACCACAAGGGGCTTTGTGTGAAAGTGAAGAAAACGGACTGTCTTTTGTGCTTCCAAACAGCTCTCCATACCATTCTGCTTCTGATCTGGGTCTGGGGTCTGTGAAAAACTTGCCTTAAGATGTTTGTCCAATGATCTGAAAATCTGAACTGCTTTCAGTCATGTCATTGTACCCTAATTCATTGGTTTGCCATCCAGATTACACAGCGGGAACATCTGGAACATCTGGAGAATTTTTAAAGGCATATATGAGAGCTCTTGGGAGGCTGAGGCAGGAGGGCCTGATCTCTATAGAGCATCCCAAGCCCAGGACTACACAGCAAGACCACATCCAAACATTAAATAGAAAGTAAGAACCATGGTTGGTTGATACCTCTGGCCAGCACCAACTCACTGCAGGAATCTTTGGTATGAACTTTGAATGCTGGCAGTTTTCTATTTCTTGAGATTAGATCTTACATAACCTAGGCTGGCCTCAAGCCCGCTATGTCCCTGGGGTGTACCCTGCTATGTACTTTGAACTCCTGATCTGCCTCCTCAGGGCTGGGATGACAGGCCTCTGTCTGCCACCACACCTGGCTAGTGTTGGCAACTTTCCTGGCTAAACTGAGGTACAGCCAAGGCAGATCCATGGCTCTACCTACAAACTATGTAGTTCAGACAAATTAATCAATGATGCCCTTTCCCTCTTCCAGAAACAAAAACAATTTCTAGCCTTACATTTAGCAAATTCTTGATGGTTTCGGCTTTTAACCACACAACCAAGATCCTCTTCGATTTTTCTTGCAGAAAATGTTGTCTGTGTTTTGGCCATTCCTCCTGAGAGCTTCTTCATATTCTTTATCTACATACCTTATAGCAACAAAAGTCTGAGTACTGATAGGGAAAAAAAAGTATTTCCTGGTCCCTGCATAACTTCTTTAAATAAATGAGTTTCTGGGGTTCCAATTACAATTTGTACAGCATCCATGTATCAGCTTGTCTCTTATTTGAAAAGATGCTTATGAGTAAGGCTGACCAGGATGCATGAGTCAGGCATGGGACTAACGGCCTGGGTAATCTGCCATTGCTGGGAAGTGAGACAGAAACTTTGTCTAGAGAACTTGTAATGTGGAAAATTCCCGGTCTGCTCTGAGGATGCTGTTAAGCCTGGCTGTGAGAATGTGGCCCTGTACTCATAAAAGCAGCGCTAATAGCTTTCCTTTTATTCTTGTCAATACTTAACACCACGAGCAAGCCACCTTCTCGGGGAATTCTAAAGCTTTTCACAGATCCTTCCCTCTCCCCCTTTCACTGTAAAAGTTTTGAAACAAATTATTATTAATAAATTATATTTCAGTATCAACTTTCTTCTCCCAGAGCTCCTAGGAGGCAATAAAAACAGAAATAAAATTATTCTTCTACCTCTTTACTAGAGTCTGAAGCAATTACTGTTAATTCCAAGAATTTCAGAAGTATTTTGGAAGAAGTACTATTGAGGTCTCTAATCTTACAGAAAGATGGCAGCCCATCAGGATAGCATACATGTACATTAAAGGACTTTACTTTAGATAGGTATGGAATCTATTTGGGGAGGAAAAAGCAAAATATTATATGTAACATACTAGGGGAGAAGATTTTGTAGATACCAAGTCATATCTTAACTAAAAAGTTCAGTACCTTGATTTAAGTAGCCACTTCATTTTTCAATCTGTTGTATTTTCCTCAGACTAGGTTGGAATCTGACTCAATGGAAATAAACAGCTGAAAGTTTTGGGTGAAGACTGAATAGTTGTGGAGAACATGCCTAGGGTTGGTACCTTTGGCAAATTGAAAGAAAAATTGATTGTCAATGCGTGTGAAATGGCTTTTCTTTTTCCTCTAGAACTTTGTCTACATTAAATACGCCCCGTTTTCCTTTGCTTGTACTTCAACATCAGAAGCTGTCATGTCAGCATTACTTAGATTATAAACAAGAATCGTAGTCTGAGGTCAGGCACCTTGCACAGGCCTTTTAGAAGTGACTTGTCACTCAGAGATTATCCAGAGTTGAGGCATTTCCCTGATTCAGGTCACTCTGGGAATTAGGCTCACGGCCACGAAGCCTCTGAGGCCTCTTGTCAGACCTGATACCTTTTACAAATCGATACTTAAGACCACAGCTTTGGAAGGACCATTGCTTGCCTGAGACCAACAGATGATGCGAGACTGCTTGTTTTCAGAACATCCTTCACACTGACACGGCTCTGGAAATGAGCAGGGCAATGACGAAGTGGTTAATCATTTGCTCTCTCGCCTCATGCGTATCTGAACGTGTCATTAATCACCAGTGTCAGTAGGTGTGTTCGCATTTTTTTCTTTCTTTCTTTTTTTTTTAACCTTTTGGACTGGTGGATTACAAGAAAAGAAAATATAAATGGTGAATAATGATTAACAGAAGGTATGTGGAGAAATATCAGTGTTGTTGGCTTATTGTTTTGTGCCTAACTTTTGCCAGGATTCATTGCCACAGAAGAGCATTTGAATGACTTCATGTTGACAGTGTGAGAAGCAGCTCAGTCCTTCAGAAATACTCATAAAATACTTTGAAGCCAGTCAAATGCTCACTGTGCATGTAATGTTAAGTAGAAGCTCTCTATCAGCCTTGATGTGTATGCTTGTGTTCAGACGTTGAAGAGCACATCCGATCAGCTGAAGAATATTTTTTTGTGTGTGTGTGTGAGCATTACAGGGGCTCAGCTAAGTTTCTCCCTAACTGTTAGTTTCCACACAGTTTTAAAAAATTATATAGATGCCATTTCTATGGCTAACCCCTTTAAGTCTTTTTCATGTTTAAATTGATCTCAGTTACATTTTAGGAAGTATGGCTTATTCAACCCAGAAGGGAGAATCCTCCATATACTTTTTGGCATCAGATCAGATTTCTTCTGATCCCAGTACCAAATCTTACCTTCCCAAGGTCACAGTGGACAGAACTACTCAGTCATCTCTTTTTTTTTTCCTGGCAAATCCAGAGTTTATCCCCTTCTATGAATAAGTCACTATTTTTGGCTGTCCCCCCGCCCCTCCCAAAAGGATAATTCTATACTACTAGCTGCTAGTCTGTCTTTGGTTAATTATCCAGTTGTATCTCCAGCACTCCGCATTAGTCCAATCAGTAGGAACAGTACAGGAGACACTCTACATCAATCAGGTCTCACTTTTTTTAGCAAACTAACGTGCACGCGTGTGCGTGTGCGTGCGTGTGTGTGTGTGTGTGTGTGTGTGTGTGTGCGCGCGCATGTAATCCTTGAGCATCTTAGACAAGAGTCCTTGGCATGCTTTCTACTGTCTTTGAGTCATGTGTCTGCTCTTTGAACTTCCATTGTCGTTCTTATGTCTTTATTTTCAAGGCACCGTATTTCTTCCTGTGTTCTAACTCGACAGAGTCATACTATCTTAGACAGTATCCTCAAGGACATCTACAACATGTTTTTTGTGGGTAGAGAAAGCTGAATGCAAAACACTTGTATTTCATGACCTGCAATGCTATTTCAGACATTGGGCCCATGATTCATCTTTAAAACCTTGTCTGGTATGTAAAGGTCACCATATAGTGAGTGGCTGGGACTTCAGTTAATGTTTAATTGTCGATTTAACCTCACGTCTTATCAGGTGACAGCTGTTTGCTGGC
This sequence comes from Peromyscus melanophrys, assembly GCA_902168415.1. Taxonomy (NCBI): domain Eukaryota; kingdom Metazoa; phylum Chordata; class Mammalia; order Rodentia; family Cricetidae; genus Peromyscus; species Peromyscus melanophrys. The sequence continues at coordinate 48,779 of CABHPR010134878.1, forward strand.
CAAACAGAATATTTTCACTGTATTTAGTATAAAATTGAAATTTCTTGTCAGTTTAAAAATAATTTGTAGTGTATGTAATTTTACTCTTGTCTTTGCAAGAGAGAAAATAAAAAAAATAGTGTGATAATATTAAGTGATATTGTTGCTGTATGGGAGTAACATAATGGAGCTTCTTTCTTCTCCTCCTGCTCCTTCTTTTCCTCCTCCTCCTCCTTTTTCTCCTTCTTCTCCTCCTTCTTTTCCTCCTCCTCCTCCTCCTTTCCTCCCTCCAAGCTCAGATTTAGAAGGGCTGGAGCAATAGCTCAGTGTTTTGGATAAAGTACTGCTCTTACAGAGATCATCTTTACCACCCATACTTGTCCTAGCTGGTAACAACTGTCTGCAACTCTAGCTTTAGTCTTACAGTCTGGACATCAGGGACACCTGCACTCATGTGCATATAAACATACACAGACATACGTAGAATTAAAAATGAAAGATAAATCTTAAAAAAATCAAGGATTTAGATATCTGAATACTATATTTTAGGTATTTGAACATCAACACTTTTTAGTACATTTAATATTGACAGACAACTGGATGAGATTTTTCTTCTTCATTATCTATGTTCATTTTTTAATTATTTCTTTTATCTTTGAGATTATATTATGATCACAATACTAAACATAAAATCATTATGAAGATAAACTAATTTGTGAACCAATTACTTTTTTTTATCAACTATGTCTTTGGTGAAAACTTCTGGTTGAAATGCATTTAGAGTTCTATGTTTTTTTACTCCTATGTTTTATTCTATAATAGTCAATTGTCAAAAATGAAATAAAAACCCAGTATGAGCACATATGATTATATTGTTCTGTATTTCTTCAGGGTCTAATTTAACATATCACATTGATTTAATGTATTTTATTTAAAGTTGCATTCATTTTGATGCAGACAAATAGGAATTTGAGATACTTAAAATATTGACTGCTCAATTTCGTCTATTATTGGTATGAGAAATTGTGACAATATCATTCAATAGTCAGAGTGAAAGTGGGTCCAACTGGATATCAGTGAGACCTTCTCATTTGATTTCTCTAGCTTTATATTTTGACACTTCTTCTCAATGTCCAGACTTAAATTTTGTCTTCTCCATCTGGGCCCTACTAGGTCCGAGCCTTCTAACCAACAGAATAATCAAAGGCAAGGGCCTTCCGTACTGTGAGGAGCCAATGGGGCTTCAGGAAGACTCCCTCCTCTTCTCCCTAACTAGTGTTACCAGTCCTAATTGCATCGGGTTTATAGTTCACTTTATATTTGATTGGCAAATTTATTTGTGTAATTCTCTAACAACTGTAAGCCTAAAGATTTGTAGGGCTTTATATTTGCATATGTTTAAATAACATCATAATAAAAAGAACTTAACATCGAGGAAAAAAAAACAGAACGAAAACAGAAAACCAATTAAATCAACCCCCAAAACTTCATCTCAGAGTGAATTTCTCATCTAATACTTCCTTTTGAAAAAAACTTAACCCTCAGTTTGGAAATCCTCAGAAAACTGATCCCAAGCAGTAACGTTCCATCGGTTTTTGTATTTCTTTGTTCCTCCATCACCTCTAATCGGGCCTTTTCTTTATCTTTAGCAGAACTGATTGTGTTTAAGAGCACCTCCACTGGTTTCCCAGTTCTTATCGGTACATCCCTTTCTGTGTGCTTTCCCACACAGTCCACTGACTCTCTTGACCACTCTCCTTGAAATGCTCCTGTCCCGCACTTCTGAAACAGCCGTGTGGCTTTCCCACTTAGCCTCTGGACTACACTGTCCTTTGCAGGCTCCTTTCCCTCTATGTGGCCACTGAGGACTGGAATTCTATGACACTGCAGCCTTTGTTCCTCTAGTTTCTGTGTATCCTTCTAGGGTTATCCCATCCACATCCATAGTTTAAGTAACCAGCTGTATAACATGGACTCTGAAGCTGGTATTTTTGTCTTAGGTTTCACTTAGCTCCAATTTTGTACATCCATATTGTGCTTAGTTAAAAAGTTTCATTTTAGATGTTTTAAATATGACTGGAACTCAGCATGTCTAAAACTGTACCCATGGCCTTCTGTCCCAAACTTGGTGCTTCTAAGTTTTCTTATTGCAATAAGCATACCTTTGCCTACCCCTCACTCAGCCTAATCCCGGACTCTACTTGAGCTACACTGTCTTGCTTGTCTTTCTTTGAATAAGCCAGGACAGCCATTGTTATGTGACCTCTGCAGTTGTTTGTCCTTCTGCCTAGTATGTCTTCTCTGTGTCTGCTGTAGATAAGAGCCATGTTACCATCCTAATTAGGGCAGCTTGACTACTCTGATGTTTCCTCATAGAAGTTAGTGGGGTAGGTCATCAGACTGTCATCTGAGACCTGATAGCCACTCCCTCCTTTACCCCTCTTCCAGCTGAATGATTCTGTGTTGCTGTACTTGATCTTACAGTCTTAGATGGTGCTAGAGTGTGGAAGGTTAACTCAAGAGGTCACACTCCATCTCTGCAGAATCACCCTCCATGGTGGAAAATGACATTTATGATGCAGCTGTTTAGGGGGTCATGGAAGCTCCCGTGAATAACCTCTTATCCATGCTCCTATGGCAAGTCCAATGAAGTCATTGGTTGACCAGGTTGAACTTGGGTAAAATGATGATTTTAGTCTCTCATTTGTTCCCTATATGGGGTGAGTAGGCATTTCTTTGTGTCTCCCGAGGAAGAGTTCCTCTTTCCAGTTTTCAATAGAGTGTGTGTAATCAACATATACAATGGCATGGCACAGAACATTATTGACTCAATGCAGGAAGAATGCTTTGAATTCTCCTCTGAAAAGGTGGCATTAATAGAAGTCAGATGAAAAGGTATGGTAACAGCAAGGATTTTCAGTAAGACTGTAGTTTTGTTGGAACAATAAAATTTATACAGGTTTTTGTTTGGGGTTTCCTGCATCATCCACTGCAGTAATTTATTCTTGATGCAATACTGCATAGAGAGAGACAGATTCATTCTTGTTTATCTCTTATTTCAAGCATTGCTTCCTCACAGAAACTTCTCCACATCTCTCTAAAAGAGTAGCTCAACTATCTGTTATTCTCGGACACATTATTTCTATTCTACCTTATTCTTGTAAATATCTATTTTGCGATTGTTTGTATATGATTGTAGTCTCTGAAAACTAGAACCTAAGCTCCTCAGAAGTTACCTTATTTGTGTAGATGGTAATTGCTGACAATGGTGTCAGCTCCATCCTACCAATGCAAGTTTGCTTATTAGTTTCCAAATCCATTCACTTCTCTCTATTCCCACAGCATTACTCTTGTCTCAGCTACCCTCATCTGCTCGCAATAGCTCTCTAACTGCATCCATTTAGTTACCCTCCAATGCACATATTTTCCACTCTGCAACTAGAGTAGTGCTTTTATGGAAGCAAATCTGATAATGGTTCTTTATTCCTTAAAAAATATTCAAGCATTTCCCATTGTTCTCGAGATAATGACCAGAATCTTTAAGGTGAGCTATAAAACCATGCATGATCTTCCCCATCTCTTCATGCTTCGTCCTTTGCTTCCCCTGGCTAACTACTTTGATATCCTAAAAGTTTTCAAACACACCATTTCCTTCTCACCTTGGAATCTTCCACATGTTCCTTTGGCTGGTGTGGTACTTTGGTGATACTCATTCCTTGCTCTAGAATTTATATGGCTAATTTCTGCACACATTACAAATTGCAGTCCGAAACTCATTTATTAAATGTCTGACACTGAGTTGTGTGTTAGCATGAATGATGATATACTTGAAAGTCTAGGACTGTGCTCTGGTACATGCTATCCCAGTTCCCAAGTAAGGAGCCAAGTTGACTTTTACTTCTAATGCTTTTACAATTTGTCAACATACACATCTATCTATTTATAGGATTTTTTTTTTTCTGAATCTCCTCCACTAAACAGTAAACTTCATGTTGTGCATAAGGATTTGTGGACCAGATAAATATATGACATCAAACCCCAAGCACTTCTTACATGCTGACTATTGCATGTATTAAAATTAATTTTGACTTAAAGAATTTATATAATATTTATATACCTGTTAAGCATTTCCAATGATAATAATTATCTTCCTAAAATCTGAAGCACCAGTTTTTATATACTCAACTTAAGCTTTATACTCTGAAACTTTTTCTGCAATGATCTGAGTCTCATCTTTGTGCATATCTCCAGTTACATTGAATAGGACTCTTGCTTGTAATTTTGTTTACACCACCCTCTGATGAAATTGCAATGTTGGTCAAATATAATCCTGATTGAATGGGCTCAGTGGCTTTTGCCATAAGCATTTAAGTTAATCTGTTGGCATAAAGAGAGCACATTTCTTTCTATTTGGCAAGAAATTAACTCATTTCAGCCATGGAAACTGCAATTTTCAGAATGGTATCCTAGTGACTGGAGAAAGCCAATGCAGGTTTCCAGTGCCTTTCTCAAGCCAGTGGGACAATTTATACACTGAGAATCTGGCTAGGTATATGTCAAGAGAAACCAACACATGATATAAAACATGATTGATTCAACTCAGTTGTGGTTTGAATTCTGCTCTGTGAAAAGTTGGCATTAGTGGAGGTCAGAATGAAAGGTAGGGCAACAACCAGGATTTTCAATAAGTTTGCAGCCTTGTTGCAGCAATAAAATTTACACACATTTTGATTGGGTCTTCCTGCCATCATCCAGTCGACTGATTTATTCTTGTCTTGTACCATCAAGTGATTCCCTGTCCCAAATCTCCCATCTGTAAGAACTCCATCTTCCCTGGGTCATGCAATTTTCAAACCTTGGATTTCTATCTCACTGTTTTGTTGCTGTTGTGTATAGAGAGTCTAGCCGGTCATCAAGGTGCCTCTCCATTCTTACAATCCATTTTCTTTTTAGCCCTGTCATTTATGTCCCTGAACTGCCTTCATCTTCTTACTCATTGAAGGCATAGGAGTGATTTCATGGAGCTGAGCCAGTGGGAAGTCATTTAGGACAATAAGGAAAAAAATGTGAATTTGGGGGCTCTGTAAGCAAATAGATGTCCTTGGATTATGGCAACATTGTTCATTTCCAAGTGTTTGTGCCTTTCTAATGAAAAGAATTCACTAACTCCTGTTTAAGTTGGAAATGCCTAATGGTTGCAAATTTTTCCTAATTATGCTAAAATCCATTCTTCAATTTGATTGCACCGTTTCTTCCACTTAGTTCATTATCTGGGGAGACCCTAGACTCTAGGGTCTAGAACCTCTTGAGATCTGGAAATCAGTGGGTATGTCCATCTTCCCTGCATTTATCCCTTACATAACTGGTGTTCATAACCCCTAAAAGGAATATTTATACATAGATAGAACACAGTTCTACAGAGTTGAATTTAAGATATTTTTTTTAAAAAAGAACTTTTGTTCTCTCATAAATGGATTTAGTTTTACCCAAGAGATTACTAAATTCAGATTAATACGATATTGTAGGGAGTGTAGATTTCAACATACCTTCCTCTAAATGTGACAAAGCATTCTTTCTGGACGGAAAGATCACTCTAACTAGGAACCTAAACCCAATAGACTGTATAAATTATAGGCATCTCTGAAAATAATTAGTTGCTATGTTTCCATTTTAGTTACCACAAAGCTAATTAAAACAATGTTTCACAGTTAGGAGATCTTTAACAGACTTAGAATTAGAGGAGCTGGATGGGTTCTTGCATTGAGGTAAACCTAAAAGAGAAAACTTACTGTTATCTCCAACACAAAATTCTCTTAAGATTTTCTGGCTCAGAATATACTTGCAGTGATAAATTAGACTTTGAATAACTGTTTAGCATAGTAGGGACCCTGCTGAAAATTAGGTCACTTTATGCATCATAACTTTAAGAAAATCAATATAATATTTCTGTATATTTCCTCTTAGTGAAAATGTAGCTCATCTCCTAAAAGAGACATCAAAGAACTCCAAAACAATTTCTTTTGTCCCCTGCATGCTCTCAGGAATTAAGGATGATATCTCTTTTCCTTCAGCATTTGATAAAATCTTCAAGTAACTGCTAAGAATAGACATGATAAGAACTAGTTAAAGCAGAGTATTAAATTGATAAAACCCACCTAACTATTCTGTTCACCACCTGCCTTGGAATTAGTTGTTAATGTGATTATTTTAATCCAGAGGCAAGAAGAAGAGAATATAGGAACAGAACATGCAATTCTTTGCCATTGTAATAAAGATTAATACTACTTATAGGAGAGGAGGCTGAAAGCTTTCGTTTTATCCTATCAGACCCTGTTACAGTAGCCATCTACATACACTTACATGGAATAACACAGGAAGCATCTCTTCACATTTCCTGTAACTACATTGTGGATTTATCTTCACCAAGCCTCCTAAGATACAGTGTTTTCTTAAGCTCTTTATACAACTTTGGGCCATACATGTCTATGCCATTTATTTTAGTACCTACACTTTGGATATATTAAAGTGCTTTCATTCTTTCTTCAATGTGTGGTACCATTTTTATTCAAGTTTTACTAGTGTTGTGCTGATTGTCAAGTGCAGTGGGTGTGTTCATGCCAATCTATTATTGGAAATGAGGCTGCGGCACTGTGTTTTGCTATTTGTCTGCATGCTTCTATAATGAATCTTCCTATGGTCTCATCTTGTCATTCATTCTTCAAATACTGTGTCTTTCATGCTGTCACACCATGTGGAAGTTTTACTTTATATCTGTTCCCCCC
>CABHPR010134879.1:0-11668 GCA_902168415.1 Peromyscus melanophrys
GGGGCCTAATTAGGGATCACAAAACCAGAGTTTCCTTTATCATCTACTTTCCTGTTTTACTCTGCACTGCCCCAAACATGCTTAGGTATGACATCACATAGAAGGGACACCCTCACCAGACCCGACACCATACTGTTTGAAATTTTAGCTTCTCATATCTAAGAGGTAAATAAACCTCTTCTCTCTACAAATTACCAAGACTCTGATACTTTTTAATAGAAACAATAAATGGGCTGATACATCCTCCATATGAAATGAAACTAACTCTAGGTATGTGAGTCTTTGTGAAGAATAAAATGTGGGTCATAAAACAGAAGATGGAGGCAATGCATGCTTTTCTGAGAAATGTCTCTAAGAATTAGTTCCTGGATGTCTTTTAGTCTTTCCTCACCTCTAAGTAGTATGAAAGATCATCTTTCATTGAGGGCATGATAAGCTACATATAAGTGCAAACTGTAAAGTAGGGAACGTTTTCTATGTGACTTTAGTTTTAGTATTTGAGCTGTGGAGAACTTTGGGAAAGAGAGGAATAGTGGCAGCAGAAGTGAGATGGATATGCTGTTCTTGAGTAGCTTCCTCAGCTGTTGGAAAAGAAAGAGGTTTATAGGGAATAACAATTTGAGGAGCTGAGGTGAAACAAACAAAGAGTTTTCTTCATATCTTAAATTCTACAGGAGTATTGCTGAAGATATGTTGCTCCTTTTATTTTCTCTTACTCATCACTTGTCTTGCAGTGTAAGTGAAAGGAACACACTGAACTGTGATACTGAAAAGCACCATATCCATTCTCACTTGTGCCTTAATAGCATGACTGAGGTGTTCCCCTCTGGCTGTACTCACATCTTTCTTAAGGGTCAAATAAACACTTGAGATTGAAAATTCATTAGAAATTACTTCCTAGAGTGGAATAATGGGTACAGCCAGGCATATTGGAACAAATTAGACATTCTGGATGATTTGTGCCCTCTGAATTATTTTCTATTGCACTTTCAGCTGAGAGGAATCTGGAAAGAAGAAAGTATGTTACTGTGAGAAATTGAATGTAAACAGCATTTCATTTTGTTTTATCTTTTTTGAAATGCTATGATACCATAATAAGAATTTATTTGATAATGATTTAGTTTTTCCATTAAAAGACTCATATAATACAAAGATCTATGCCTCAAAATGACTATTAAATAGAAGAAAACCTTACAAGTGTACCAGCAGTCTTTTTTGTTGTTGTTATTTTTTAAACCAGAGAATAAAGACATGATGTTCAGTCTGTATGTCAAATAGAATCAGACGAGGACAAACAAAATACACAAAGTAAGACTTCATTAATATTAACATTTTAACAGTGTCCTTCTCCTAGAGAAAAAAAATGAGGATACAGTAAGTAGAAAATACACCACCTTATCTACAAAATTCTATCAACATTTATCTAACTTATATAACATCACAGCTTTAACACATTTTTGTGACAGAGTGACAACATTGAACAACAATTATGGTTGGTTAGAAATTTAAGTACTCCAAGAATCATACTCTAGGAGATAAAGAATATATAGAAATTGTAAGTTTTGTGTTAGTGAAAAGGCAATGATTTGATTTCTGAGATTATATAAGTTTTTTGCAGTGCATAGTAAATCTCTCATGTGAAATGCTGCAGGTGACTTGATGTTAATTTTTATTACTGACATAAATTAATAGTGTTGCTTGTAGTGTTTGGTAGCTTCTACCTGAGATGGCATTTCATTTTTCTTGGCTTGGACAACTTAAAAAATGCAAATTTGAGAGAAAGTTTCTTTCTAGAGTTGTTTTAGGTAAAGCATGAGCTTGGATGTGAAGATTCACTAGTGTTACTGACCCATTCACATGATGTACGTTTGTCTGGAAACTCATGTTTGAAAAAGAAAAGAAAACACACATTTCTGTTATACATAAATTGTCATCAGATAGGCTAGGGCTTTGGGGCATGATTGTTTAGTGATCTTAGTTTATTACTTCAACATATTATTTGTCTTTTTTAAGTGACTTAGGACTACAACCTATATTAACTGCACATCTAGATAAAAAACACAGTATAGCTTTGCCCATGGAATTAGAGAGAAAACCAAGTGAAAATGTCTAAAGGAACAGCAGCATTAGCTCTCCTTTTTTAATAGAGATTGCAAGTAATTTAAACATTAAAATGTTAAAACAAATGCAGGCAAAAAATCTTATACTGAGCCAGCCAGGGGTAGTGCATGCTTTTAATCCCAGCACTCAGAAGCAGCGCCAGGTGGATCTCTGTGAGTTCGAGGCCAGCCTGGTCTACAGTGTGAGATCCAGGTCCAGCACCAAAGCTACATGGAGAAACCCTGTCTCAAAAACCAAAAAAAAAAAAAAAAAAAAAAACCAAAAAAACTTATACTACTTTTCTCTAGGACTGAATATCATTTACACTTTTTAAAATTTCAACTACAGATCAAGCTAGGAGTACTCATATTGCCAAGTTATTTAATCATTTACATTAAAATTAGAGAATGATGAAAAATTAAGTTAAAATTCCACAAAAATCCCTTATAGTTTGGAATGGTAGTGGAGTCTATAAGGATGATACTAGCTCATTTCTACCAGTTTGGAAATATAATATTTAAAACAGTGAAGTGTAATACTGAGAACTAGCCAATTAACCAACAAAAATCATCAAAAACAACCCAAGAATCTGCCAACTAGTAGTTATGCTGTATCCATTGGATTGGATAGTAGACAACAATACAAAGCAGGAGGCTGTTAATTACAAACTTGTGATTCTTGGGAACATCTTGTCAAGAGAAAGGACATAGACCCATGCCTGCTGTGGGATGTTCTGTATGGCAAATGTGTTGCTCTGATTGGTCAATAAATAAAACACTGATTGGCCAGTGGCTAGGCAGGAAGTATAGGCAGGACTAACAGAGAGGAGAAAAGAACAGGAAGGTGGAAGGAGACACTGCCAGCCACCGCCAGGACAAGCAGCATGTAAAGATGCTGGTAAGCCACGAGCCACGTGGCAAGGTATAGATTTATAGAAATGGATTAATTTAAGATATAAGGACAGTTAGCAAGAAGCCTGCCACGGCCATACAGTTTGTAAGCAATATAAGTCTCTGTGTTTACTTGGTTGGGTCTGAGCAACTGTAGGACTGGCAGGTGAGAGAGATTTTTCCTAACTATGGACCAGGCAGGAAAACTCTAGCAACAAATGGCGCCAGAACGTGGGGCAGGGATTTCCACTTAAAACCTGAGAAAGCCTAAAAAGAAGATTCTAAAACGGAGCTAAAAACAGCTTCCTAATTATCTCTCTCAAATGAGCGGCAGCTTGCTGGTTTGAGTTACTTGTGGGTTCCTGGCGTGTGCATTCGGCCTGCAGTATGGCGGGAATGAGGCCTCTGCAAGTGGCACATTAAGCTGCATGGTGGATTTAGCCTTTGCTAGTACAAAACAAAAAAAAGAGTTTTCTGGGCTAAACGCTGCTTTGATAGAAGCATAGACCCACGAAGGCTCCCAGAACTGGTGGTAAACGTATCACCGCCATGTTGGGAAGCTGAGGTGGGCGGAGCCAGCAGCCACAGCACCGTTTCAGTCTTAGAAATGCTGCAGTTTAAAACAATTGATTCACTAAAATAAAATAGATTCAGATGGAACAAGACTTTAAATGCTTTAAAATGTGTGTAAAAATGTACGTAGGCTTCAAAGAGAGAGAAAAAGAAATATATACAGTTATATGAAGAAATAGTTTTGAAAAATAAAGTCTTTAAAGAGACAGTAAAGGTAGTATAAAATATAAGCCACATAAAGATGGATATCACACAGAGAATCTGGATTGTGTTGTCTTTGGGATTCTTAACTGCAGAGAGATATTTGATTGTAAAGGAAGCTGAGTTAAACCAATATGTATATCTTAAAGATACCTTGACTTCAAAATTTGGTTGTAAGGATATGTTGCTTTGGAAAGGAAGCTCTGCTTTTGTTTCCACAGAAAGCCAGAGGCTATGGATTTGTTCCAGATTAAGATACATCAGGTTTAACCAGCCAAGACCCCCTGAAGGTCTCGGATAACACCATGGCCCAGATGATCCAACATCCAGAACCGTTTCAAGGCAACTGGCTCAGACGATACACCCTCACGGACTACTCCATGATCCTAAAATTTTCTTTGTGTCCCCATAAGATACAGCACCCCCTCCAGCAGGAAGTAGTAAGAGAAGCTACACCCAAATTCCCAAATTATATGTAATTTACTTTGTTAAGGTTAAAAACTTCCTTTTTGAAAAAAAAAAAAAAGGGGGGAGGAGGAGTGCTGTGGGATGTTCTGTATGGCAAATGTGTTGCTCTGATTGGTCAATAAATAAAACACTGATTGGCCAGTGGCTAGGCAGGAAGTATAGGCAGGACTAACAGAGAGGAGAAAAGAACAGGAAGGTGGAAGGAGACGCTGCCAGACGCTGCCAGCCACCGCCAGGACAAGCAGCATGTAAAGATGCTGGTAAGCCACGAGCCACGTGGCAAGGTATAGATTTATAGAAATGGATTAATTTAAGATATAAGGACAGTTAGCAAGAAGCCTGTCACGGCCATACAGTTTGTAAGCAATATAAGTCTCTGTGTTTACTTGGTTGGGTCTGAGCGGCTGTGGGACTGGCAAGTGAGAGAGATTTGTCCTGACTGTGGACCAGGCAGGAAAACTCTAGCTACACATGCCTATATAATTTATGACTTCATTTAAATAAAATTGCTAGGAAATTCAATATTTGAGATAGGATTTGAATCAGTGTTTATTTTTAACTTCATCTCAGACTTATTGTCAATGACCTATCATGGGATGATGGTGATATTTTAAAAATATCCTGGTGATAATTGTGTCGCTATATATATTTACTAAATTATTGAATTGCAAACTTAAAATGGACTTCCTTACACTAATTTAAAAATGCCTCATTAAACTGGACAGTGGTGGTGCACACCTTTAATCCCAGCACTTGGGAGGCAGAGGCAGGCAGACCTCTATGAGTTCGAGGCCAGCCTGGTCTACAGAGTGAGTTCCAGGACAGCTAGGGTTACACAGGATAACTTGTCTCAAAAAAAAAAAAAAAAAAAAAAAAGGAAAAAAAGCCTCATTATAACTTTTAAATAAATACAAATTGTGTGAGTTTGTGCTGTAGCTAAACCAAGAAGTATAAATGGGCAGAGAGCATATTAGCAGCATAATCTATATATGTGTTATAGGAAGGAAGAGCTATAAACTCTAATGTGCTTCTTTATTCTAGACTAATCTTTGAAGAAGCAGAAAATGGAACCTAGTGACTAATATTGTAGAAAAGTCATGCTCCAACATCTGCTTCCAAATGTACCCACCTCTGTGGCTATGTGCTGACTATAACTTCACTGGGAAACACTGAATCTTAGGTGAAATGCATCCAGTAGTGTAAACCAGGTCATTGCAACTTTAACTTCAGCTTAGCATGGGTGGATGAGGATTAGAGTTGGTGTGGACTATGTTCAAAATCAACTCTTCATATGAACAGAATATAGTGTTTGGAAACTCCACACGCAATGCTCACAATCCAATTAGAAACCAGCAAGTCTATCCAGAACATATAATATCACCTGCTTCCAAAAAAAGTGCAGTTGATCAGAAACAAAAGGAGTCACCCAGATATTTTCACAGTAGTAGACAGAAACCTTAGAGCTCTTATCATAGTTAAGGAATTAACAAATTTAATGAATTAAAAATTAGAGTCACTACTCACAAATGGAGTTTATATCATGAAAATAATGTAAAAGGAAAAAAATCATAATGGTAGCAAAGAAACTCTCGTACTCAGAAATACTGACTGGGTAGATTTAATGCTATGGTTGTAATCTCAGGCCTTAGACCTTCATTCACCAGGAAAAGTGCTAAAAATCTCAGTCAGTGAACAACTGTGCATAAACTGGTCCAGTCTGGAAAATAAATATAATCTAGGCCTGGTGGTATAGGTCTGTAATCCCAGCTACATAGAAGGCTGATACGGGAGGATTATGGGTGTCATAGAGCAAGTTCAAGGCAGCCTGAAAATTTTAGTGAGACCTCATCTCAGAAACTGAGAGCCAGAAATATTAAGAGCTGAGGATTTAGAGTTCTGTGAATGATTAAGGCCCTGTGCTTAGTATGCAGTGCTGGGAAAAAAGAAAAAAGAAAAGAAAATGGGTGTGTGCTTCGGAGTTCCACTTCTATCTACTTAGAAATGCTTGAATTATTTCAACAAAAACAGACAGGAAATGACCCCTTCTTCCCCAGCAATTCTCAGTACACCACTATGTGGAAGGTCAGATGGTTTTGTTTTCTTATGTGCCCTATTATTCTTTTTTTTCATATTAATATAAAAGCCAATGAAATGTTAAAGCAATGTTTGAACTATCACTTGGCATCTTATTGGGAGCATATGGTAAAAAGAACAATGTAAGCATGGGGTTTCCTGAAGCACCAGGTTGGAGACCAAAATTCTCTTTTTCATTGGCCCTGTGTGAGCCATTCCTTTACGCCGGGGTCTCCCCTGTGCCTGCACCCTGAATGGTTTAAGATATGACTGAATATTTTACTCTTTTTCTTTTCAAAGGCAAGCTACAGGAGTTTGATAGAAGCTCAAGGATTTGCTGAAAATAAAAATGGTTTTTCATGTGAGAGTCAATCGGAGTCACAGAAAAAGCTGACACAAACAAATGTGTGAGTTGCAAACTGTACCCTAAAGATATTTCCTAACTCTAGGGATTCTTCATAGTATAGGGCCACTGAACAATAGACTAGAAGGCAGACAGATCTGAAAATGAAACAAAATACCAAAGCCATGAGGCTGTCAAAAACCCATGTTATAAAGTGCATAACAAAAATTCATAATAAAAACTGCTCCAACGCTTTACTGTTGATTCTTGTATAAATCCCACTTTTAAGCCCTTATCTGTGAGTAAATAAAATGACAAATGTTCTGCCATTGTTTTAAAATGTAGACAGCTCTATAAATTTAGCTTATACACAGTGAGATGGACATAAAAAATGCCTTGTGGTTTTGCTCTTCTCTAAGCAGGGTAGGTAAGAAGTTAAGAGAATAAAATTAACATAACAACAGCCCTGGGAAAGGGATGATGGACCAAGAAACTGCTGACATCATGTCAGTTCTCTGTAAGTCTTCTAATGATCCTTACCCAATCGAAAGGCTTGGATACCTAGGTCATCAGACATACCAAAGCTTCCCTTACCAATTCCATGCTTTTGTTTATGTTGTGCCCTAAAATACTTACTTTTACTTCTCAGTTGATACAATAAAAGTAAAAAGGGTAGAGTTACCATTATTCTTAGTTAGGGTTTCTATTGCTGTGATAAAACACCACAACCAAGACAATTTGGGGAAGAAAGGGTGTGTTTCAGCTTACCCTTCCCCCACGTTACTGTCCACAACTGAGAGAAGTCAAGGCAGGAATTTAAACAGGGCAGGAATCTGGAAGCAGGAGCTGAGGCACAGGCCATGGAGGATTCTGCTTACTGGTTTGCTTCCCATTACTTTCTCAGTCTGCTACTTATAGAACCCAGGACCACCAGCCCAGGTATGGCCCTACCCACAATAGGCTGGGCCCTTCCCCATCAATCACTAATTTAAAAAAATGCCTGCAAGCTTGCCTGCAGCCCGATCTTACAGAGGCATTTTCTTAATTGAGGTTCCCTTCTCTCAGATGACATAAGCTTCTGTCAAGTTGGCACAAAACCATCCAGCACAATTGACCCCTTGTCAACTTGACACACAAACACATCACTGTTAAATCACCTTTCCTTTTCCATTAATCCCCAAGATTTCTCACATTCAAAACATAAATAACTTTAAAAGTCCCATATCCTCCACACCATAAAAACACCCTTTGTTCAGACGTTACAATGGTATGCAACACATTATATGATGATTTGTCAAACACAAAAACATGCAAAAGAACCAAGAGAAAAAACAGTAAGAAGGAAAGTGGGAACAGAGGAAAAGGCTATGGACAGAAGATCAAAGTTCAGAAAAGTGCAGTATATTGTGATATAAGATTTTCCTATTCCTTGATTATATTAGGCAAAGAATTTAACTCCTATACATTATGTTTTATCCAGTTATATAACCTAAAGCTTGTATTAGTAATTTCTTAAAAATTTCCATTTCCCAGTTTTCTATCTTTCTAAGACAATTTTAGAAAAACAAACAAAAAATTAATTTTGAATTGTAGATTTAGAAGCATATGTGTTTGGAGTTGGTATGCCACTCATATGTGTATGCAGTTAGTTATATTTATCTGTTTAAGAAAAGCACATATACGCAGTAGGCATTCTGAAGGTATTGTATAAGTTTTTGAAAGGTGGCTGAAGTGTAAAAGAAGCACCTAGAATCAAATGGCTGAGAAGCTTGTTCCTGCAGTGTGGATGTTAGTACAGGAACTCATGAATGGCCAACACTCCAGCGCAAGTGATGGCGGAGTGCTTGGCTCTAAATGGGACAGCTATCCCACACCATCCAAGACTCAGGGAACAGGTCAGAAGAAGGGGTAGAAAGAGTTTAAGAGCAGTAATAGAAGAGAGCAACCAAAATTTGTCTTCTGTACTGGACACAGCTGGACACAGCCATTGCAGTCATGAATTTATTGCTGCTGCAGTTGTCTGTACAAGACCTGCAAGATTTGCACAAAATCTGGCCTGTCAACATTTCATCAAAGATGGAAGAGGGACCCATGAAGACATAACCCTTTTTGACTGTTGATTTCCAGTTAATGGCTGTTAATAGAGGGGAATGTCATCTTTTTGGTGTGGCATCTACTGACTGTAGCAAAATACTCTACTTAAATTCAGTGGGCTGGGTTGGAAATGTGGTGCAACAGTTAAAAGAGCTTGCTGATTTTTGGAGGACTAGCTGGATTTCAGTTCCCAGGCCCCCACTGGACAGCTCACAACCACCTGTACTTCCAGCTCCAGAGCATCTGATGAACTCCTCTGGACTCAGAAGGCATTCACACACATACACAATGCATGTACACATACAAATTTTTGAAGTTTAAAAAGAAAGTTTAAAACACACACAAAGAAAACATCAAAGAAGGAGGAGTGGGCACCTGTGGAGAAGTAGGGTCCCAGCAGGAGAGGAGGGGTTTAAGTGGGTGAGTTGGGTTAAAATGACTAAAAATCATTAAATAAAGGTGTAACATTCTCAAGCAGTAGAAAATTAGAAATAGCTGGCAATACGCTCAAGAAAAATGAGTCAATAAAAGTCTATTCTATAAGAGAAGTATTAAAGGGATAGCAATTGTTTCCTGATATTTTATTTTCTCACTTTCATTCATTGGTTGGCTTGCCAGGTTTAAAGAAAAACATTTAATGGGCTGATATGAAGTGGGTTTTATTAGTTCCCTCTGTAAGCATTGTCATGCTCCATTAGCATCCTGCGTTGTGAAGAACTGCTTTCCCTAAGTTGTAGATCTTTGGATATAAACTCAAGACTATAGTAAGTAATTGCCTGACTGTTGAATGAACGCTTGTAGTATGTACACTTATGAGTTAGGTGAACTGTATAATTAGGAAACAGATTTCTATATGGCTTATTAAGTCACAAAACTCAGCCATTGAAATTTGAATGATTGTAAAGGGATGATAGTGTTTGATAGCAGTTAAAGTGCAAGTCTAAAACTTCAGAACTGATAAAATTATACTTATATTAATAATTCTTAATATCATATATATATATATGGTAATTGCCTGAAATAAGGCAAATGTAATCGGCTGAGTTTAACTAAGAAAGTACAAACTCTTAGGTTACCTGTTAAGATGGTAGAGTGACGGGCAAAAGTTAATTAGATTTTCTATTGTATTTATATATAATGTTAGGGATAAAAATCCATTCTTTCTTCCTGCTTTAATAAATTAGAATTCTTTTGAAAATAAATCTTACCCTAAAAGAACCTGCATGTCTTGCCTATTCCAAATTTTCACTCCCATTTTGTAAAATCTGTGTACGTGTGTGTGTGTGTGTGTGTGTGTGTGTGTGTGTGTGTGTGTGTGTGTTAGAATATCTGTGCTAGCTCACATATGAGGGCATATGCTTACTGCTGACATCCTCATGTTCCATCTTGTTTGAAGATGTGTGGTTGTTGTTTGCTACTTTGCTATTTATGGCAACCTAGCTGGTCTGCAATTATGCAGAAATTCTGCTCTCTCTGCCTTTCATCTCACTGTGGAGCACTGGGATTATAGATACCTACTGTGTTCAGCCTTACATGGTTTCTGGGAATTTGAGCTCAGGTCTTTCTTTTTGTGGGACAAGCACTTTTAGTCACTGAGCCTTCCTGCAGCCACATCTCTAGTTTTTAATTTATCAGCACCTCAGACCAATGCTATGTTTAACTAAATGTTTGTGACCTGACCACTTTCCTCTAGCTGAATTTCTACTTCACCTCCCTAAGCAAATATATCTCATAATTGGATTGCTGTTGCACCCCACTTACTGGTTATGTAGTTTTTTATGCCCTCCTCTTTGCATTTAGTTATCAGACAAAGCAGCCATTGAAATATTACTTCAAAATGGTCATTCCTTATTTTTCCTGTGTGAAGATTTTTCTTAAATCATCTAGGACTATTGTCACAATTTTGTAAGCAAATTTTGGAGAACACTTGGCAGTACCCAGCTCCACAGGAAATGACTCCTAAACACCAGACAGAATAGTTGTTCTGTAAATGCACTTTAATTTTATTGTTTCAGAAATCATGTGAGGCATCTGTAACTGGACTCACTGCTTTGGTGACACAATGAGATTCAAGAATCTCTTTCAATAGGAAAAAAGGCCAGATTCTGAGAATAGAAATCTGTGACCTCAAAGCGCCTTAGCTTTCTTCTGTATAATTAGGAACATGAGATACAAGTCAATCAGGTGAGAATTCCTCTAGAGTTAATCATTTCCACGCCCAATTACCAAAACGTGGAGAATGTTTGCCCACATCAGCCTCCATGAGGGTGTCTTACTGGAGGAGGTATAAAATTAAATGCAAAGTGCCACCTGAGAAACATCAAAGGGTCTTTCCCTTATCCCCTCAACCATGTTTACTGTCAGATGAGTATGTTATGTGTGATAAGATACAAGCTTGCCATGCTGTTAAATCACTTCACTGCTCCCAGGTTTATTTTGAAAGAATGTTCACTTCTCTCTGCCATTTGGTAGTACCTGCCATTATTTCAGAATCGTGACTGGGGCAGAGTTCAGCATCCATGACAGAGTTCAGCTGCTAACCCGCCTACCCTGCTGTTGCAGTTTCAGAAATTTCTCACGTTTCAGTAGCTACATTAAGTCTTAGAAAGGATAATGAGTCGGCTCCATGGCAGATTCTGTCTGTGTTCTGAGAAACCATGAATGCTACAGGGATATTGATATGTATATAATGCAGTTCTTAGACCTTCATTACCATGGAGGGAAAGATAGGGAAAAACAAATCAACAACAGCAACAACAAAATCACTCAGCATCACCCCAAGAACCCACTGAGAGCATCTCTTCTCTCCAATAGCTGTAAATCTGAGAGGATTAAGAACATAAGATATTTGTACTTAATTATTTAGCTTCTGTGCTGACACTTTATATACAATATGTTTTTTTTTTTTTTTTTTTTTTTTTTTTTT
>CABHPR010134879.1:12068-34248 GCA_902168415.1 Peromyscus melanophrys
AGAAAACTCTGCCTAATGAAGGGAACATCATCAATTAAAATAAGTATTTCTTGAATACAGGCATGATAATAAACAGTTTGGTGGATAACTAAGAAAATTATTAATTGAGTAATGATATCTCATATAACACAGACATATTAGACAAATGTAAGATTTATATCTCTGCAGGACACAAACATGCAAAGTCATCATGCTTTCCATAATAGTGTGTAATTAAAAACTTTTATTTCTATAATTTTCTATTTAATTTTGCACTGTTTTTGACAAAAACCATGATAAGTAAAGCTATGAATCAGTGAGGAGTTGTGGATACTGTATGTGTAAGATTCTCTGCATTCTATCTTTGCTATTGCTACAATCCAATTCCAATGTCTTTGATTCTCTTTCTATTATATAATATTATTAAAAGGAGAAACAAAGAAATCATTCCTCAAAACAACAACCAAAAACAAACAAACAATAGCAACAAAACAGTGGGTCCACCTGATGCTGATTATAAGTGCCTGCATGAAGGCAAATCTACTAGAGTGTAGGTGGTTTCACAGGAGGCCATATAGCTGAGGAAATCAGATGGAGCAGCCATCCATTGCCAGTGAGACTTCATGAGAACCTAACCCATCTATGTTTCATTCCTTTTTTTTTTCTTGATTTTGTGCAGGTCTTATATACACAGTTACAGCCTGTAAATTCATTTATGCAATGATGGTGTCATGTCTGGCAAATACTCTTTCACCAGAGACATTCACTATCTGGGGCAATTACAATCATTTCTGCCTCTTAAAGTTTTTGATTACATTGCATTTTGAGAGAAGTCTTGCTACTTCTTTCCTGAGAGGCATGCCTGGAGCCATGCTTATGGGGCTTTCCAGCTTAGTTTCCATTGCTCATATTTTCTGGGGCTTGTGCTACTGACAATTACATCTAAATTTAAAGATTCCTTAATGGGCCTAGTGTATCTGTTAGAGTTTCTATTGCAATGATAAAGCTCCATGACAAAAAGTAACCTTGTGATGAAAGCGTATATTTTATCTAACAGCTTGTGTTCCATCATTTAGGAAGTTAGGGCAGAAACTCCAGGCAGGAATCTGGGTCAGGAGTTGATACAAAGACCATGGAGGAGTGCTTCTTACCAGCTTGCTCTCTCATGACTTGCACAGCTTGCTTTCTTTTTAAGTCCCAGGATGAACATCCCAAGAGTGGCATCTCTCATAATGATCTGTGCTCTCCCAAATCAATCATTGGTCAAGAAAATGTTCCACAGTCCATTCTGGTGCAGACATTTTCTCAATTGAGGTTTCCTCTTCTAAAATGGCTCTAACTTCTGTCATATTGAAACAAAACTAGGCAGCACACCCTGTGAGGTGAATTAAGGGAAAATATTTTACAGAACAGGATAGAAAAGAGGCCCTAGGAATGCTTGAAGGTGTGAGTACAGTGGGATGAAGCTGTTCCAGACCAATGTTCATATTTGGAAATGAGTATGAATGGCAGGGGCTTAACTCCTATAAAACTTAGTCTTGGTGCATTGCTGTTCCAGGAACACCTTCCTTGACCTTACCACCCAGCTTTATGCTATCATTTTCCCAAGAAGGGATTGTTTGGTTTCTGAATCTCTCTGCTCAGTGTCCTATTCTGTCTCTGTGATCCTTAAAAAAAATGTCCAAATCTTCTACTTTCTTGCAGTTTCTGTCTGCTACTTCAAATTAAAGCTTCATATCTTCCATGAAGGAAGTTTGAGATGCTACCAAATTTCTGTTAGCCTTGAAGAAAATCTAATATAATGTCACATCCAGTAGCTTAGCTCAGTGATAATCTATAAACACTTAAGGAAATTGTCTTCATTGTAGTTACTCTAAGAGAGCTAGAATATTTCATTATAACCTGTACATAATTACTCACCATTTTATGTAGCTAGAGTTTTCCTGCCGGGCCCACAGTCAGGACAAATCTGTCACCCGCCAGTCCCACAGCCGCTCAGACCCAACCAAGTAAACACAGAGACTTATATTGTTTACAAACTGTATGGCCGTGGCAGGCTTCTTGCTAACTGTTCTTATATCTTAAATTAATCCATTTCTATAAATCTATACCTTGCCACATGGCTTGTGGCTTACCGGCATCTTCACATGCTGTTTGTCATGGTGGCGGCTGGCAGTGTCTCCTCAGCCTTCCACTTCCCAGAATTCTCTCCTCCTTCTCCCCCTATACTTCTTCCTGCCTAACCACTGGCCAATCAGTGTTTTATTCATTGACCAATAAGCAACATGTTTGACATACAGACCATCCCACAGCAATTTTATATAATTTAAAGAACAAAATTCTCTTCCGGTCTCAAAAAAGATCATGACAAAATGTAGTTACACTTTCTATAACCCATAATTGCTACTTCAAGACACTAGACTAGACTTACATCTCTATTGCTAGGATATGTTCTATAATAGGATATGTTCATGCTTCCTTAATCTCTTCTTAAATAATAGTTTATACATTTATTGACACCTTTTATATTTCTACATGCAAATTGTGGTTGTGGTTTGCTTCTATTCAGCAAGTATGTTTCTATGTATGTATGTATCTGTGTATCTATCTATCTATCTATCTATCTATCTATCTATCTATCATCTATCTATCTATAGATTTATATTTATACCTCAGACCTTGCATGTATGTATGGATGTATTTATTTATCTATTATCTATCTCTATTTGTCTACATGTTACCTACCTACCTCTCCAGAGAGAAAGAATGAGGGGAAACAATAATTATTGTGTTATATTTATAGATCTCTCCATTCTTTGTTGTCCCCACCTTATTTTTATTCCTTCATCTCTTATAGCATGAATTCTAATTGGTCTTAATAATAAAAACCCAGAGTCATATATGAGGATAAATGCTGAAAGATCAGAGAAGAAAAGAAGTAGCCAAAGTCACCTCTTACCTCCATGACTCTTCAGACCAAAAAGGGCAGAGCTCCTGTCTCTGCCCAGCCATATCACTTCCTGTCTCCTGTCTGTACAGACCTCCAAGACCCTCTATGGTTAACTAATGGCTAGCTCTACCTTCTGATCTTCAGGCAAGCTTTATTTGTTAGAGCACAAAATATCACCACAATCTCTCTTTGTCTTCCTTGCTTTGTTTAAAAATAGTAACTTTGGATTTAGAATTTATAGAAAAATAATACTAAGATCACACCAATTTCTTTACTCAGAATCCTCCAGGTTCATACATTGCCTCTACCCTAAACAGTTCACAAAGCACTTCATAGTGATCACAGCGTATATACTATGATTTGATTTATGGAATTCCTACCCTTTCTCTGATCCTCACACCAGTGAGTTTTTTCTCTCACCTTAAATATCAATTTCTTAAATGTAATTCCTTGAATTAGGTTCATAGAATTTTCACCATCCTTCTTTATTATCAAAGATTATCCTCCCTCTCTCTGGTTACTAACTGAATACCAGAGGGAAACAGAGAGGGGAGATAGTTACAGGAAAAAGAAGACAAGAGAAGAAGGGAAGGAGAAAAAGGAGGGAGGGGAGAGAGAGAGAGAGAGAGAGAGAGAGAGAGAGAGAGAGAGAGAGAGAGAGAGAGAGAGAGAGGCAAAAGACAACCAGCGAGATCTGTTCGAAAATTCTATTACATTTTGAGTCCTGAATACTATGGTAGGCATATTTATAGTTAAAATTTCCTCAGGTAGGAATTGTGAGTTTCTCAATAACGGGTTTTGGCTCTCAACTGAAAGGCTCAATTCTAGTACGTATGGCAAGAATACAAATACATTTCTTATTCCATGTCATCACTTTCTCTTTCCCACAGTTGCATACTCCCACTGAGGTCACTTCCTTGTCAGTGGTAAAACTGTAATGTCTGCTCATATGAAGAGCATTGCACCGTGCCTGGGAGTGTCTGTAGAAGTTGATGAATATTATTGCTTTCTCATTTCACCTTTTCTTCTATCACGCCATTCTGTTCCTGCATTCCGTTAATAAGTCGAGATTGATCGGCATAAAAACAGATGTCTGAGTTTAAATTGAACTAATTTCTTTACTAGCTTATAGTTATGATATTCCAACAAGGGACACATAAATGAATAGGTTACTAACTTTTTAGATATGCTTTCAGAGGATGGCTTATTTATACATGGTAGACTGGTTGAAAGGAATTAATTAACATACTGAAAATATTCCATTGGAACACTATTTCTAGAATAGGTACATTTTGATATCAAGTACCACTGTGTTTGTCCTCGGGTATACCAGTTCTTAAATCTCTAAACTACACATTTGTACTTCTTCTTGATGAGATTTAAATTTTCCAAAGTCTCACTGAAGTCCTTATTTCCTAAATTTTAATTCATTGTCCATCCTCTTAAAAAATAGCAGTATACTATATTTTAGAATTGACACCTCAAACAGATACTTCTTTAATATATGATAAGAATGTGTGGTGATATTTTGTTTGTGATCTAACAAGTAAATCTTGCCTGAAGATCAGAGTGCAGAGTTAAGCCACTAGTTAGCCATAGAGGCCAGACAGTGGTGGCGCACACCTTTAATCCAAGCACTTGGGAAGAGGAAACAGGAAGTAATAAGGCTGAGCAGAGAGAAGAATATAAGGCAAAAGGAGACAGGAGCTCAGTCTCTTTCAGGCTGAGGAGTTGGCCAGTTAAGAGGTGGTGGCTGTGGCTTGCTCTTTTGTCTCTCTGATCTTTCAGCATTTACCCCTATATCTGACTCCAGGTTTTTATTATTAAGACCAGTTAGGATTCGTGCTATAAGAATGGACACCTGTGATACTCAAGAAGTCTAGCACATGATTTCACTTTGCTTTAAATAATAAAATATTAAGTGAGTTTCTTATCTACATATTCTTACCTGCTAATCATTTGAATATAGTTGAAGATTTTAAAATGTATATATTTTTTGTCTTCTACTTGGAGTTCTAAATTAGAAATGTACTTGAGAGATAAAGCTTGAGATATTTTACAACCTAAGCTGTTATTATTAGATGGATACATTTTAAGATGTGTGTATAGTTTAACCACATGCCCCAGCTGTCACCTGTGTCAAGACAAAAAAATTGATGTGTATTAAGAAAATAAGGTACAAGTATGCATGCTTAGCATATTTTGAAGAATTTCTATGGTATCTATTATTTTATGTATCAAAATTGTATTTTTATCTTTTCCACTGAATAACTTTGCAAAATAATTATCCAAATAATGGTTAAAATATAAGTTTATTTTATAGTGATCATCTCATATTCTCTCTAGTGTGCCAACCTTAACTTTATTAACTGTTATTTTGAATTAGAACAAAATGATCTACCAACATAATAACATCTAATTACAAAAGAGACAAACCTTGGAAATAAGCATTTTTAGGTATACATTCAAAAACAATGTATAATTTAGTACATAGTAGTTAATGTAAAAGTAGAAAAGAAAAGGGAACACTTCCCGTGAATCAATGCTCTTATTTGAAGAAAAAAATTTACATTTTTGGCATCATTTCTATTGGTTTCACACATTGTTATTAAAAATACACAGCATATGTTTTCACTTTTTTCTTTTATAAAAATAGTCTTATATATTTAATAAAAATGGATTAGAAAATCTCTCAACCTTCATCAGTTAAGTTTCTCTTTGCAGTAGATGGTGATTAATACAGAGAGCAACAAACCACATAACATACAGAAAATAAGAAAGTATGAAGTACTCAGCTCTCACTGGACCATCTATATTGCACCCTGTCCCCACAAGGCTCAGGGACATGATGAAAGAGCAGACAAGAAAGACTGTAAGAGTCAGAGGTAGTGGGTTTCCCTAGCAAAACAGTGTTTGTCAGACATGACAGCAGTTGCACAAATGAACTCATAGCAGATGAGACTACACCCAAGATCTGAGGAAGATCAAGCCAAGCAAATTCACACCATGGAGGATTGGGGGTATTATGAAGTTGATGACTAATGTTCATGTGCATGTGTCTGTATGTGTGTGTGTGTGTGTGTGTGTGTGTGTGTTTGTATGTGTGTGATAGAGAGACAGAGACAGATAGACAGAGACAGAGAAAGACAGAGAGAGGTATTTTTTGTCTAGGATGATGACCCTAAGGTGCTATCAATACTGCAGTAGATGGTGCAATACCCATGTACGTGTATGTAGCACTAAATGAACTCAGTGGGTATTAACTTGAGAGAAATAAGGAGGAGGAGCAGACAGACAGACAGAACAGACAGATAAACAGAGACAGAGAACAAACACATGAAGTTGGAAATGAAAAGGAGAGAGTGGAAAAGGAATTGGAAGGAAGGGCATGTGGGAGGAATTGACCCTAATCACTTTTTGTGAATGCATTAATTATAAAATAAAATATTTAATTAAAATATTTGGAGTATTTGTTCAAATGAATCCTCTCATTCATCTACAAGTCATTCTTAAATTTTTGAATTTTTGCTACAAATTATCCACTAGGGCCAAGCAGTGGTGCACACACCTTTAACCCCATCACTTGGGAGGCAGAGGCAGGTGCATCTCCGTGAGTTCGAGACCAGCCTGGTCTACAGAGTGAGTTCCAGGACAGGCTCCAAAGCTACGCAGAGAAACCCTGTCTCGAAAAACAAACAAACAAATAAATAAACAAACAAACAAATAAATAAATAAAATTATCCACTAGATATTTTAAGAGATTATCTCAGACATGTAAAAAAGTTTCAAATTTCTAAAATGTACTTTATTGAGTCTTGCCTTGTAAAAATGCACTTTTGTGCTGACAATATAAAGAACACTTCCAAACCTCAGAGACTTCTGTCTTCATTGTTTACTTCTTTGTACTCCCAAAACTCCTCAGAACCCTGTTTTCTGTAGCTCAGCAAGATGACAGCGCTAAGCTAACTGTGGTGTCTGGACACTACCTCTCCATACAAAGACCATAATCATCAAGGCTTCTTTTGTTTCTTATTTTAGGCATCATAGTCCTGCTGCAATATCTACAAATCTTTTGCATGTAGTTAACAGTTATTCAGGTAGGAGTTTTGGTGTGTACTAATATTTCTTATATGATGAAAATAGTCATAAGCTATTAATATTGACAAATGTAATTTTGTCATTATTAATCATTAAATTTTTTACTCCTAAATAAATGTACTTAGATTAACTTGTTTTAAAAATTATCAAATCTGAACAATGGGTAGGAATGATCTGCCTGGATGAATAGAAAAGGGGGGCTCTAATTAGGAAGCAGGTAGAGATAAGTACAGAAGGAGAGAGGAGGATAAAATAACATTAAGGTGTCTGAAAAAGTCATAAGGAATCATACTATTAACAATCTACAAAAAACTCCATGTAAACAAAAGTCTGTGTATATACATACATAGTTTAAATGAAATTTGTTATTTAGAAGACAATGCTCTCTCCAAGAGCAAACCAACAAAAACACCAAGGCCAGATATGAGAAGCCACTTATTTGAGCTGTTAGTATGGATTGTCCAAGAGACTCCAAAACTTTAGAGCTTTGCTATTGCTGTTTGTTGCTTGCTAGAGATGGAAAATAAGTCCCTCTTGTTGAAGATGCCATGCACTTTAAACACAGGATCCAGAGACCAGTGAGATAGAAATGACCTGATTGCCTTCTTCCTGAAGACTAGCTTTCATGGTATCAGAAGGTACTATGCTACTAAAGGAGGGAAGCAAGCAATGGTTCTACACAGCTATGAATTCTATGAACCACACTAAAAGCCAACCAGCATGACACAAAAGCTATGCTTTGTGCAAGCATAATAAACATACCTTGGGCTGGATGGGAGCTGGGGGCTGGTCTCCAATTCTCAGAAAGTGGAGGTGGTCTCAGGCAGATGGGTGTGGGGGCATCTCAGGCAGGGCATGTAGATTGTAGGGTCTGCTGGTGGGATCTCTGGTCCGAATGGGAACTCCAGGCCCGATGGGAGCTGGGGGCTGGTCTCTAAGTCTCAGGAAGTGGCAGGGGTCTCCGGGCAGATGGGTGTGGGAGCAGGGCGTGTAGATTGCAGGCAAGAGTCTAGGAAAAGAGCTTAGGGGAGCAGGAGATCCCAGCTGGATCAAGAACAGAGAGGGAGAACAAGGAAAAACAGATCATGATAAATGAAGACCCCATGGGAATAGGAAGAAGCAAAGTGCTAGAGAGGTCCCCAGAAATTCACAAAGATACTTCCACAATAGACTACTGGCAATGGTCGAGAGACAGCCCGAACTGACCTACTCTGGTGATCGGATCGCCAAACACCCTAATTGTCCTGCTAGAATTGTCATCCAATGACTAATGGAAGTGGATGCAGAGATCCATGGCCAGGCCCCAGATGGAGCTCCGGGAGTCTAATTGGTGAGAAAGAGGAGGAATTGTATGAGTGAGAATTATTGAGTCCATGATTGAAAAAAGTGCAGGGACAAATAGCCAAACTAGTGGAAACACATGAACTATGAACCAATACAATAGCTGAGGAGCCCCCAACTGGATCAGGCCCTCTGGATAAGTGAGACAGTTGACTAGCTTGAACTATTTGGGAGGCGCCCAGGCAGTGGGACCAGGACCTGTCCTTAGTGCATGAGCTGGCTGTTTGGAACCTGGGGCCTATGCAGGGACACTTTGCTCAGCCTGGGTGAAGGGAGGAGGGGACTGGACCTACCTTGACTGAATCTAGAAGGCTGAGCTGAATCCCCAGGAGAGTCCTTGCCCTGGAGGAGATGGGAATGAGGGGTGGGCTGGGGGGAGGAGGGGCAGGAGGAAGGAGGACAGGGGAATCCGTGGCTGATATGTAAAATTAAATTAAATTATAAAATAAAAAAATAAGAAAAAAAATACCTTGGTGATAACCAAGAGTTCTCTATTTGAATATAAGACATGCAAGAGGAGGAAACCATGACTGACTGGTACTGGAAACCTACTCAACTACCAAGCTAGTGAAGTTGTGGTTCTTGGAGAAGAAACTAAAACTACCACATTATTAATCCATCATAATCACTAATTACACTCTAAATAATTGTCTTTATACTGATATATAAATGTAGTCTTAACCTCTCATCAAGAAAACTTTCATATGCAAGAGACAGAGACTATTACAGAAAATCATAACCAATCAAAATGCAAAGTTGTGTTGCCCAGTACCAACGGATACACCTACAAAACCACACCCATGCCTGAGGCTCAAGGAACATTACCAGGAGGTGGCAGAAAGACTGAGCCAGAGGATCAAGGAGTTTGCCATGAGACTAAGTCTCCTAGTGATATCAGAAGCTACACCCATAAAATGTCACCAATATAACTGCCTAAACATGAGCTTAACAAGAACAACAACAAAAGACTAGAGGCAATGAAGAAATGCTAAGAATGTGAGAAATTGTCTCTGCCAGAGATAAGCACATCAACTGGTTTTCCAATACTAAATGATCCACTGTGAAAGCATACTGAGGGTAACACTATACAGACCAAATGGATTATATTTGGGACCGTAGCAACAATTGGAGAAAACAAAGGCCATGAATTTTAAAGATAAAGGAGGGGTAGATGGGAGGGTTTTGAGGGTGGAAAGGGAAAGGAAAAATATTATATTATAATCTCAAAAATAAAAGAAAAAAATAGAGTTAACTCTCATCAGATTTTTTTTTTTTTTATTGAGAGACTAATATAGAGACCACATAACTGGTCAAAGTGCAGTGATCAAATACTTATAGAGATTTTATCCCTAAGTGGGAGGTTTATATCAATTTTCTTCCTCCTAAGGCTCAGAGAACATCACTGAATAGTGGTCAGATAAATTATGAGAGGCAGGACTGCTATAAAATAATGTCTTCTTAACATGGCAGGGACTTTGTCCCTATGAACCCACAACAGCTGTGTTGCCTGCACAAAACCTATAAAAGTCATGAGAATACACTCCTGAATGACTATTGGTAGTTGATAATATCTGATGGCGGGTCAGTTAGTTTTCTTCAGTATGGTAGTCCCTGGTAGGTAGCCTATGCTCCAGTGGATGGTCCTGTACCCATGTGTGTATAGACAACACGTACAGGCACAGTGGATTTTAAAACGTTTCTCAGCCATTGATATTTAATCATTTGAGAACTATCCCTTAGTTTCATGTCCCAAATTTTAATTGGGTTGTCTTTCTGCCACCTCTTCTGTAACATTCCCTGAGCCTCAGATGTGGGAGTGGCTTTGTGGGTGTAGCCATTTGGCACTAGGCAACACAACTAATTCTTTGTGTTTTCTGTCTATTATATGCTAGCCTTTTCTCATATGCACAACCAGTAGAGGGTATTTTTACCATTCTATAGGCTGTCTCTTTACTCAAGGGACGATACCTTTTGCTATACAGAAGATTTTTAGTTTTATGAGCTTTCATTTATTGTTGGTCTTACTGCCTGTGTTATCAAGGTCCTGTTCAGAAAGTGTTTCCTGTGCCAATGAGTTCAAGATTATTTCCTGATTTCTCTTCTGTCAGATTCAAGGTATCAGGCCATATGTTGAGATCTTGATCCATTTAGAGTTTGAGTTTTAGATCCATTGTAGCAGAATTCAGGGTGGGAGGAAATACAAATGAAAACTACATTGACATTTCACTTTAACAGTCATAATGGATAAGATCATCCTTAAAAGTATTGACAACAAAAGATAGTGTGGATGAGGGGAAGAGGAACACTCACTGTGAATATCAGCATGGAGATTCCTTAAAATCTAGACAGAGGACCTGTTTCCATATATTCCAAGATCATAGGAAACAGAAATTGGACTGGCAAAAAGAAAATAAAGTTGGCTAGGTAGGGAAGGGGTTGGATCTCATAGTAGTTGTGGGGAGGGAAGATATTGTCAAAACACATTGTATGAAACTCTCAAAGAACTAATAAAAATTTAAAAATATGAAGAGGATAAGAAACTTGGAGAAGGATTTGTAATATGGAGGTGAAGAGAAAGTAGGAAGAGGGAGTAAGATGTAGTTATTATCAAAATAGTTTGAATACATGTATAAAATTCCCATTAAAACAAAGTACCATGAGTTAAAAAAAAAAACAAGAATTAGCAGAAATGGCAGTGTTACAACTTCATTTTTTCTTTACAAACTGAGCATATTAAAACTTTCAATATTAGTGCAGTGATGATAAATTATAAAATCATATGAGCTAATAATTCATAACTTTGTCTTATTCTTATCTATAAAGTACACAGCTCTAGTAATTTTGGCATTAAATAATTGCTGGAGTGTTTGTTGAAGATGGGAACTTGTTTTCCCTAAGGAAATATTCTAAAATTATCAAGGGAAGTTTCATTTTTAAAATACATTCTCATCATCTACCAGTACACTTATGTTGTTTTTCTCTATTAAACTGTTTTTTTCATGACATTCTGTTATTTCTAAAAGAAGTCCTTCTGAATAAAAATATGCTTATTATCTTTTAACAAAATAAGACCTTGTTTTTTCTTATGTATTATCTTCTAAAATTATAAGCAAAATAAGCTCATTTTTTTTTAAGGTTTTCCGAGACAGGGTTTCTCTGTGTAGCTTTGTGCCTTTCCTGGATCTCGCTCTGTAGACCAGGCTGGCCTCGAACTCACAAAGATCCGCTTGCCTCTGCCTCCCAAGTGCTGGGAATAAGCTCATATTTTAATACTGAGACATAAGATTCTATAATTTTGTGAATTACATAATAGAATTGTTTAATTGTCCATTTCTTCTTTTAAAAAAATTATACATAAATGACATTATTTCATCTTTTCATCTAAAGAGGTATAGTAGCATTCAATAAACCCCAGATATCTATAGTACATAATTTAAGAATTGTGACTATGGTTACACCTGTGAAGTAACTTGTAGTATGATGGTAATTACTGTCACCATACACTATATGCTTTGCATTTTAGAGACCTTTGCATAAATGGACTCATGTACATTTTAATCACTTTGGTCTAGCTTTTTGAGCACAACATAGTTGTTTTGAGATTTACTCATTTGTCTATTTTTTGCATTACATTGGTGAATGATAGCATTTCATTGTACAGCTATGGTATGCTTTATTACCATTAGTAAGAACTTTGGGTTTACAAACCATTTTAAACTATTACCAATATAGCAGCTATAAATAATTCTGTACTTGTTTTACATGGACATGTGGCTCCATTTCTTCAATACTTACGCATAGTTGTTGAGGACTATTATTGTACACCTGTGAAATAGCATCTCATTGTGGTTTTTATTTACTGATGAAATGAAACATAATTCTACATGTTTATATTGATCATACATCTTCTATTAATGATTTAGTTGTTAAATTTGTACCTGACTTAATGTCTTTTTTTAAATAACTGAATTGAAGGGTTCTTTGTTGTGGAATACTTGTTTAACTATGCAAAAATGTGTTGCATTTGTTTAACTATGTAAAGATGTGTTGCAGTTGTTTAATTATGCAAAGAGAAGTTACTATTTTACATTGCATGCCTAAGGCACCTGATTGATCTAATAAAAAGGTGAATGGACAATAGCCAGGGAGGTGTTATAGGCAGGACTTCCAGGCAGGGAGAGTAATTAGGAGGAGGAATTTAGCTTTGGGAGAAGAAAGAAAGGAGACACCAGAGAGACAAGGGGCAGCTAGACAGACATGGAGGAAGCAAGAAAGAAAGAAAGTAGGATATACAGAAAGAAAGAAAGGTAAAAAGCCCTGAGGCAAAATGTAGATGAATAGAAACATGTTAAATGAAGTTAAAAGAGCTAGTGGAACAAGCCTAAGCTAAGGCCAAGAATTCATAACTAATAAGAATTCTCTGTGTCATTATTTGGGAGCTGTTTGTTGGCCCAAAGAAAATTCCAACTATACTTCTTTACTCCTTAGGTGCAAGTCTTTTGTTGTTGATATGTTGGACAAATATTTTTTCAACCTTATCGAGCTGTTCCTATGCCATATATTGAAGTGATCATCTACACCCATTTGTGGTATCAAATTTCCTCTTTCATTGAAATTTCTCATGATGGTTTTCTGGTACTTGGCCCTGCAAACAGTACACATACACCATAGCCTTTCTGTCACCATTCTGATGCTACAACCCTTTAATATAGTTCCTCTCAGCCATAAAATATTTCATAACTACTTCATAACTGTAATTTTTCTACTCTTTGAATCATAATACAAATATCTGATATTCAGGATATCTGATATCTGACCCTGAAAGGGGTCACAACTCACTGGTTGATAAACACTTTCTAATGCTTAGAAAGAAGTTTATTATAGTTTCCGGACAGTAAGAGCAAACAATTTTAGAAGCACTTTTCACTGTCTTCAATCTCCCAAGAGCTGGATACTAGTATACTAGAGACTATTTCTGTTGACCACAATCTATTGAAGTTATTCAAATGCCACCAAATTTTGGTCATGTTTTTCCAATTCATGGAAAGTTCAGGCTCCATTTCACTTCTATTTACTTGTACTCTAGGTTAGATTTATTCCAAAAGATAAGTCTGTAAGTATGAAAACGTATTCATTGCTAAACACTCAAGAAGTCCACTGGCACAAGGACAAGTTCTAAGTACAAGGAGAAAGATTTATTAGGAAAGCTGGCAAATAGAAGACCATCACTTAGAAAACTTACCTTCGTGGGTTTTGTTAACACTAGGCTTACATGCAGACATATATCAGATAGGCAGTCATCAGATTATTATCTGTAGGTCTTTGGATATTCTGGGTCTGCTGACTGAAAGAAAAACATCTCATTCCAAAGTCTTATGACTCTTGAATTTTCAGTTCCTTTTCCAAGAAATAGTTAACTGTGAAGTTATTTGTTAGGATCATAAAGAGCATTGTTTCCATAGAAGACAGGGAAGGGAAGAAAGGTCTTCATTCCAGAAAGATTGGGAAAATGAGAAAAGAAACTTGCTCTGAGAGGATAAAGAGATGATACTCCCCAGAGAATAGTTTTCAAAGGATTTGGTGGCTTCAAGAAGAAGTGTCATCTACAGTAAAGTAGGCAGGAAATGAGGAGTGCATTGCCCAGCTCTGCAATTTCCAAAATTAGTGACTTATTAAATAACAACTAAAAGCAAATATAGCTAACAAGTTATTTGGGTATATTTAATTTTATTGTTTTTCACATTTAATGATGCTTGTCCTAAGAACTGTCACTGTTACTGCATTGTAGAAATGACTCAAACAACCAAGTCCATGGTCAAATATGCTTTATTCTTACCATGAACACAATTTGGTATTCAATAAAATTCTCTTATAGTCTTACAGAGTTTTGTTTCTATACCTCCAGGCCTTATTTGATCTGAAATCAAAATTTTTATCTAAAGTTTGTCTTTGAATATGTTCATATTAATTAGTATGAAGAGGTTTGTAGTCTATTACATTTACATAACTACCAATGGTCTAGTAGTATGATATTTCTATTACTTATGTGTTTTGGGATTTAGGTTATTAATTTTGATTAATTAAATAGCCTAGAGGTTTGTCTGTACTATCTTTTTTCTCTGAGATAGAGTTTTAGGTCATTTCACTGAAACAATTACTATTTTTTTTTGAACTTACTGTAATTCCTATGTATTATTTTCTAATAATCTTCACATTGTGACCTATACAGTAAACTGCAATGATTGTATTCCACATTAAGGTGAACAGGGGTGAGAGTGTTCGTCGACCTGCCAAGAGGGCTTTCCTGTTGTCTCTAGCTTCTTGCTTATTTTATTTTCATGTTCATTTTTTTCTAAGCTTCTGGTGAAATTTGTTATTTCCCTCTTCTTTCTTCTCCTAAACTACAGCCCTCCTGATCTAATAGTTATTTTTGTCATTATTGCTGATTTCTAACAATCTACAATGGTGTTCTTAACTTTCTGTTCAAAGGATTTATCATCATAAAGGATATGATCAAACTAACTTTACTCAAGGCCATTCCCTTTCATAAGTTCAAATCATTTTCCAGGTGCTGTTTGTAGCCTTCCTCTTGTATGAAATGCAGGTTACTTCTCAAGCCTTTGTGCTCTATTTTATGTGGTAAATTCTTCCCTTTTTTTCAGTTAGTATAAGCCTCAGGTTACAAAGATAACTGATACAAAATTATAGTCCTAATTTAAGATTCATTTGAAATTTTCTTCCTCTCCCGTCTTAAGTTTCTTAAAATAGATACTGTGAAGTGAAGGAGACATCACTGGCTTTCATTCTATACTCTAGTACTTTTCTTCCTCACTTTGGGTTAAAACTGACCAAAGAGGAGAAGTTGTACATGGATAAATGTGGTGGTTTGAAAGAAAATGGCTCCTGTAGGGAGTGGCACTATTAGGAGGTATGGCCTTGTTGGAGGAAATGTGTCACTGTAGGAGTGGGCATTAAAATCTCCTTTTCTTAAGCTATACTCACTGTGACACACAGTTCACTTCCTCTTGCCTTTGGAAAGATGTAGAACTCTCAGCTCCTTCTCCAGCACTATGTCTGCCTGGATGCCACCCACCATGATGATAATGGATTAAACCTCTGAACTGTAAACTAGCTTCAGTTAAACATTTTCCTTTATAAGACTTGCCTTGGCCATGGTTCTCTTCACCATAACAGAAAACCTAACTAAGATAATAGAGTCTCATTGTCATGGTTCCATCAGGGAAGTCTAGCATTGACTTCTCTGGGTTTAGCAATACTTAGATTTGACTCATTCTAGGTTGGATAAAGGGTGTTGTTGTTTATCTTTCCTTTGGTTTCCATGAAATAAATCAATCTCTTCCAATTGGTTACCTAAGCAGTTATGACATGA
The DNA here is from genome assembly GCA_902168415.1 of Peromyscus melanophrys. Taxonomy (NCBI): domain Eukaryota; kingdom Metazoa; phylum Chordata; class Mammalia; order Rodentia; family Cricetidae; genus Peromyscus; species Peromyscus melanophrys. The sequence goes on from CABHPR010134879.1 coordinate 27,827, forward strand.
TCTTCGGGAATTCCAACTCACTTCTAGCTTCTTTCTATTGAGATAAACTCATTATTTCAAAAAACTCCATAAACATCATCTAAAATCATCATCATCATTGGACATGTCTCTGTCCAATGAGAAACATTCATGCTCCATTGGAATTTTTATATCAATTCAGAATAAACTCTCAACTGTGTCATTATCAAAAGATCTCATGCACTATACTCACCAACTCCTTAAATTTCTGAATCCAATTAGTTTTCTACTCATGAAGTTTTCTATAACTAAGTTCCAGGGTGAGTGCACCAAACTCTTAGAATGATCTGAGTACTTCCTTTAAAATAATGCCCATATCCTAGCTCACAGGAATTCTGGGCACCTTTACAGTTATTTAAAAATTTCCCCTCTCAGCTTCTCTATGGATTTGATAAGCTTAATTAAGACTCAGTAGATTAGTTTTCAGAACTTTTATTGTAAGGTCTTGCTTCAGTGACCATGCATGTCACTTTGAACTTCTGAGAGAAGTGTGCACAGTTTTTTTCCTTGAAGACATAATTGAAACTGAGATAGAAAGAGTCACATTTTATCTTTCTATTATATTATTATAACTATCTAAATTGAAGAGACAGCTATATTAAGGATTATATTAAAACTTTGTGTGATTCACAGAGTCACAGAAACTAACCACAACTCTATGACTTGGCCCTCTGTGTGGAAATCAGTTATCTAAGATTTCAAAAGTGTTTAGCAAACTGACATTAACTTTAGAAAATCTACTGTGTGAAAGGATATACAGCTCAGGATTCAGAAATGGGATGGGGATTCTTAGTTTCTACATTACATATAGATAACACATGTGGAATGATTACTTTTTAGAGTTAAGTAAGGTTTTCTATGATTTATTTTGTAATAATCTTCATACCATGATATACATATTCAGTTGTAGCAATTGTATGACCCAGGAAGATGAACAGAGCTGATATTACTTATCTAACTGATAGGCAATCAGTATTTGAAATCATCTGTAGTACACTTGAAATATTGGTCTGCAAGCATTGTTTTCATATGTGAACAATTTCTAGAATAAATTATACTGAGCATATTCATAACAGCACAGGTGTCTTAGCATACTATCTGTGTGTATCTAGTTATAATTGTCTACTATTTTTTATGCTTCCAGAAGGTAATATCTTAAATTTTGGCAAAGCTATTGAGTGGCAGACAATTATTTATGCGCAGTAAAAGTATGTCGATTTAAAAAAAAATCAAAGAAATGTTTATGCTTAATGCATACTCATGATTTATAGGATTTCCCAATAAATTTAATTATTCCACTCTGGATTATCAGTTTCTGAATGGTAGCATTTGACACAGATTAGGGGTCCTGGTATAATAAGTGGAAGATACTGGAACTGCCTGCTTTCAAGAAGGCAGAGTGTATCTGAGCTGCAATTAAGAAACTGTTTTCACTAATTTATTCTTGGTGATCATTTATGAGTATTGAGTCTTCTTAAATTCATATAAATAGTACCTAAATTAGATTTTAATGTCACTGAGATTTGTGGTTTTTAAAAGATAAAACTATCAAACATATTTAGAGATTACTTGTCACCTTTGAAGTAATTTTCAATTTTTATCTGAATATTTTAGGCACAGCAAATACGTTTATAATATTGGCAACAATAAACTTAAAATAATAAAAAAATACGGCCTCTTTTTACTACTACTTTTCTATGGTCATGCTTGCTGGGGAATTCTCTTTAAACATTTAGATCTCTTATTCACAGTTAATTCTGCCAAGTCATTTAAGCTGAGCCATAGTCACATTTTATCATTCTATTATATTATTATGTCTACTAAAATATGTTAGTTATGCCAATAACTACATTAAAACTGTGTAATTCGCAGTCACAGAAACTGACCAGCACATTGTGTTTCTGAGTGTATGTGTAGTCATAATATACAAGTGTGGATACAATGTAATCAGTTGCCTCAAGCTCTTGTAGTAGTGTCCTGTAGATACTTCACCAAAATAGTACCCAGTATCTTTAAACTGTAATCCAGAATAAAACTTTCCTTTCTTTCTCCCCCCCCCCCTTTTTTTTTGAGACAGGTTTTCTCTGTGTAGCTTTGGATCCTATCCTGGATCTCGCTCTGTAGACCAGGCTGGCCTTGAACTCACAGAGATCCGCCTGACTCTGCCTCCGGAGTGCTGGGATTAAAGGTGTGTGCCACCACTGCCAGGCTAAAACTTTCCTTTCTTAGTGTTGCTTTTGTTAGGGTATTTTACCAAAGTAACAATACATATGTTAAAAAAAAAAAAAAAAAAAAAACCTTTCTACAATAATCCCAGATTTTAACAAATACTCAAACTAAAATCTTAATTCTGTGTTTTGTATTTACATTATCCTGCCTGTTGATGAATTTATTTGTGGTCCTCTGAGTAACTTCTTGCCAGTTAATAGCAATTTGAATTGTCATGTGAATTTCCACACTTACAACGATTTGTGGATGAACAATTGTTAAAACAGAATTCCACTTAACTACAAGTACTCAAAAAAGAAGACTAAGACTTGATGTGTAATTCCTCCAGGTACAGAGATGGTGTAGAAGCTCTTGATGCAGGAGAAATTAGGAAGATAAAAGACCTGCCAGTTCTGATGCATCCTCTCTACTTAGATGGCAATGAACGAGATCCCGTGAATCAAAGCTAAATTCTGTAGAGTCAGAAGCAGTGGGGAAAATGAAGCAAAATGATACAATGCTTGATTTCACCATTCAAATTCCTTAAAAAGTTGTTACATGTCTGACTCACATGGTCATATAATAAACATCGATTTAATTATAAATACATAATTAGCCACTATCAAAGATACACAGTTTTTCAAAATTATTGAGAGGTCAATAAAGATTTCAATGCTAAATAAGAAAATAATTTTAATAGAATGAATTCTTTTTAATGGAATAGCATTTGGTATGATTAAAAAGAAAAATAAATCTTTTTGCATGGTTATTTCTTATATTTTTCTGCATTTTTATTAGTCATTTTTTCATTTCTTTGTGTGTGTGATATGTAACTGCCAATTCTTTCCTAAATGATATGATAATGTTCCACCTCCCAAGATTGAGATTATATGCACATCATGGTTGGAAATAGGGAAAACCAAGCTGCTTTGTACAATAAAGTGAAAAGATTTTAAACTGTTGGAGGGAATGGGTATGGAGTTCCAGATAAGAGAAGATGAGGACCCTACATAGCAAAGGAGGCAGAAGGTAGCCCTCAGGAGTAGGGCACTGCTGAACAGTTTGAGAGAAAAACCTATACAAAGATGTGCTTATACAAAGTGTTTGTGAAGGGATGTATGATACTCTGATTCTTGTTACTTGCAATATTTTTTTTTTTTAGAAAAGCTCTAATTCTTTAGGAAGACTAGTGATAAATATTTGTGGGACTTGTGGTTACTGAAGTTTATATTTGTAGAGGGCGTAAAAGCTCAAAAGTAAGCAATGGACAAAACCAGAATATTAATCATGGAGGGTTGTTCCCTGAGGGAGGGAATGAATACCCATTTTCCACTCAGAAAGCTGGGAGTGGATGTTGTTAATGACCAGGTGACTTTTGCTATCTGTTGGAGCCCACTAGGGGTCCTAGTGGCTGTACCCAGAAGGACTGCATGGGAGGTTGATTGGACCAAGGGCTTGGGTACCAGGTGTTTGTAAGGGTCTAACTAGCAAGGGGGAAGTCTTTTGCTCCACCCCTTGGTATTGGTATAAACAGCCCTTTGGAATAAAGCTCTGAGCCAGTGGATAACAATCCTGAGTCTATCCTGTTTTCTCTCTGCTTCTTAACTAAGTCTATTATCCCTCAATCCCCAAGAGTTCCTGGGGTAAATTAGTGTGGGGGCTGGTCTCCCACAGCTATCTATTGAGTCAGGCCTCACTCAAACCCCCAGAACGTTTATCCCAGACTCTCCCTCCCTAGTCCTTTATTTTTAGCTTTGTTTTTCAGTCAATAGAACCCATCTTTAGAGGAGATGCCACATGAATTTTATAGCCTGCTGACTTCTATGCCATCATAGTCAGAGACCACACCAGATCCTAGGTCCTTGAGCTATAGAACCCATCTTTATGGTAGAGGTCACATGTTCTTTACAAAAGAGTTTCTGTGTAGAGTTGCCTTAAAATTTATTGAGCACATTGATTTGGGATAATTGTTACCAGGAAATTTTTTTCCCAAAATTCTACTGAACTTAAATATGTCTAAAATAAACTAGCCACATTGAACCAGGTTTCCATTTTGCCTCATGCAGATCGTTTCTCTGTGGAAACATATATTAAGTTATTCATTTAGATAATAATTAGGCAGTGTGTTTCTAAAATGACTTAGCCAGTATGCTCCTGTGTGAGTATATGGGGACAGGTCTTCAGAGCTCCAACAATTCACCACTGTGTCATACTACATCTTGGTGATCATAAAAAATTAAGGTAAGCCACAAATGAAAGATAAGAGACTTTTGAGTTCTTTCTGGGAAATGCTCAAATCTCCACATATGTCCACATCTTTCTAGGTCTCCAGGAATATGTCAGAGTTTTCCAAAGCTCCTTATGATATTAGCCTTCCAAATTCCTCTTAAATTATTGGGGTAGAATCTTGTTTAACCTAATGTATGCTAAAGCATTTGAAAATTCTCAGTATTGATCAATATCTAGAAGTGGGTGCTCTTGAGCACATCCCTGGGTTTTCAGGCTTGTGTCCCTTGAGCTGATAGTGAGTCTAATAAAAAGATGGCAAGAATATTTACAGACTACTTCTAGGAGAAGCAACTCATTGTAGTTGGTGCCTTTGAGGTTCTTCCAAGTATGTTCTCCTGTGACTGCCAGGTCCTGGTGATCAAAGATCCTTCCCAATCAGGCTGGAGACTTTCCCAAAGCTAGGCTGAGAAGGATGTGTGTAGGTAGGGTGAAATGCCTCAGAGGGTGCTTCTCTTACTGAGAGTCAGATGACTTTCTAAATAAAACAACCACATTTTGTATTGCTGGAGCACTTTGGCTAATTTCCAGAGTTCTGAAATGTTGTTTTTAATATTTTTCCTGGTTCTTTTGCTTTTGTGAAAAAAAAAAAAAGATTTTGGAGTCCTTACTCTGTTATTTCCAAAGCATTTAAAATAATTGCCTTTAAATTAGTTAATTAATATATTACAATACAGGCTGATAAACTAGTCATTATCAGTACATTCATAATTATGCTTTTGGATGCTGGGGAACAAGATTGTGAGTTGCCCAATGATAATTATGTATACCATTAGCACATAGTATTCTAGCAGAAATGTGGATACTTTGATAAAGATTTAATTTGAATTTTTGTCAGATATCCATTTTTCTGAATTATCTACAATAAAATGTATAACATATTTTATACTACAAATATTCCTTCTAAAAAAATTAAAAATATTTAAAGTTCTACAGACCATAATTAATGAATCAAATTATCTTTCACAAGACAGCATAATTCTTACTTTCTTAGTATTTTTGTTTCTCTGTTTCTTTGTTTTTATCTCTGTTGCTGATTGTTTACAGTAACCATCCAAAATGGTAGAAAACATAATAAAAATACTGAGTATTGTTTTTATTTTTCTATAGGCTTTGCTATTTTCATGGTATAGACATTATTTTATTTGTAGAATCCTAATATTTCCATTAGAGAAGTTGAAATGTGCCAACTCTGTTTGTCCTTAAGATATTTTGCTCATATACATATAATACATTTAGGAAAACAGTAAACATTGTTAAATATGTGTTTTACTTTGTCTGTGGCCCAACTTTCTATGAATGTCATTTAAATAATCCACCTTTTACCTGTTGTGGTTTATCCAGCTCAGTCAGAGCCAAGAATTAAGTTTTAAGTAGGAGGTGGGCCTCATACGCTGGGTGATGAACTTGTTTTTGCTTATCCAGAGAACACAAGAAACCATGAGTAAGTTTAGGTGACATGAACATTTCTTGTGATTGCTGCAACCTCTGAATACCTAGTTGGTAGTCAACTTTGGTAGAAATTTAATTTCATAACACTCCATATCCTTGACTTCTAAGACTGACAATCCCCATTTAACGTTAATGTAATCACTGAGTAGGTTCTCAAAGCCTGGGTTTCCTAGTCTTTAAATCTCTCTTCATTCTTCAGTAACTATTCTGTATGCATCTTCCCTGCGTTAATGTCTTTGTGAGTCTTTTTAAAGTTTCTTTATTTACAAAGGTCTCATTTATCTTATTTCACAAAGATCTTGCTTTCTGGGAGGCATCATATATAACAGATAATCATGTCCTAGTTTCAGAAAGAACCAGTGGTACAAAGTGGTGGTGATTTAACCATTGAAAGGCTAACTTTCTGATTCAATATCGTGTGTGTGTGTGTGTGTGTGTGTGTGTGTGTGTGTGTGTGT
>CABHPR010134879.1:34258-49293 GCA_902168415.1 Peromyscus melanophrys
AGAGAGAGAGAGAGAGAGAGAGAGAGAGAGAGAGAGAGAGAGAGAGAAATGCCTGTGGGATGTGCAAAGTTTTGTGAACTGGTGTGCATACCAATGTGTACACACAGAGGCAGAGGACAAGAGGACAATGATTTCTTTTTGACTGTCACTGAACTTATATTTTAACCTGAAGCTCCAAAGATCCTTCAGTTTGTGCACTGACCTCCATCTCTGGGGTTACATGCATCCAAACTATGCTTGGTTTATTTTTTGTGTGGTGGTCTGGAGATTCAAATTCAGGGACTCATGCTTATACAGCTGCTGTGGGATGGACTGTAGGTCAAATTGCTCTGATTGGTCAATAAATAAAACACTGATTGACCAGTGGCCAGGCAAGAAGTATAGGCGGGACAAGGAGGAGAGGAATTCTGGGAAGTGGAAGGCTGAGGCAGAGACACTGCCAGCCACCGCCATGACAAGCAGCATGTGAAGATGCTGGTAAGCCACAAGCCACGTGGCAAGGTATAGATTTATAGAAATGGATTAATTTAAGATGTAAGAACTAGATAGCTAGAAGCCTGAGCCATTAGGCCAAACAGTTTAAGCAATATAAGTCTCTGTGTTTACCTGGTCGGGTCTGAGCGGCTGTGGGACTGGCCGGTGACAGAGATTTGTCCTGACTGTGGGTCAGGCAGGAAAACTCTAGCTACATACAGCCTACTTTCTTACCTACTTAGCCATCTCCTCAGCCTCTCTAAATTACCTCTTAATATACTGCACAATGTTAAATAAAAGGAAAGCACCACAAAATCTTGACTGCAAATGTTTGTAATAACATTTATTATACATGTTAGGAGTTAGATATTATTTTAAGTTAATTACATATATTAACTCATTTAAGTTTCACAATGACCTTGTGAGGACAGTGTGTTTATTATATCCACTATCAGATGGGGAAATTAAGGTACAGGCGATTTAGTTAATCATCTAAAGATCAGGGAAGCCAGACATTAAGGATTCACACTCTTCCTATTTCACTTTATAAGAAAACATACTTAAAGAGAAAAAAGGAGGAGGAAAAACAAGGCAACAATGACTTTGTGCTTCTTGTTATGTTTCATCCTTGCTGCTACTCGTTTTGTTCTTGTTTCCATGGGAAGAACTTACAAGAACACACACACACACACGCACACACACACATGCACACAAACGCACAGAGAGAGAGTGAGAGAGAGAGAGAGAGAGAGAGAGAGAGAGAGAGAGAGAGAGAGAGAGAGAGAGATATGAATGTAATATAAATACAACCTGATGATTCCATTTAGGATTGTTTATGTGTATATGGTTTCAGGACTGATCACTTAGTATTGGATAACTATAGTGGCCTTATCCCCGGAAAAGACAAATTCTCCCTCTCTCAGCAGCTGTTAATTGCCTACAGCTCTTATTTAGGTATGGGGCCGTACAAAACTTCTTCTATCCATGGTGGATTGTCACTCAGGGTTGTCATGTTCAGGTCTTAAGCAGCTTGAGATTTCATGGGTGTGGCTTCCCTATAATATCTAGAAGACATAGTCTCATAAAATTCCTGTTTCTCTGATTCTTGCAATATTTCCACCCTCTTTTCACAGTCTCTCAAATTACTGTTAGAGGCTGGGCCCTAATCTGAAAAAGCAGACATCAGTGATCTCCAACTCATTTTAATGTCAAAGAGAGTCTGTACAATAGCAAATGCCTAGTAGTATAAATCTGTCATTTATTTTGGGAAGCTCTATTTAAACATGTTAGTGATATGTATAAAAACTTGATTTGGTACTTAGATGTGCCTTAGAGTTAAATTTTAATTCTGTAATTAACCAACAAATAGCTTTCACACTCATGAGAAGTTAGCAAGACTGATGCCACCAGTTGAATCTCAGCCAGCAAGCAGTGAAGAAGAATACAGTAGCTGTATTCTCAATGACTGTAATTAGTCCCTGTATAATACATATAAAAATAGAAATCAAATGTGAAAGTCTATGCACCACCTAGAAAGTAGATGGTGATCTCCTCTGTCAGAGGAATGAAATGTTGATAGGCAGTGAATGTATAGTGGAAAAGAGGAAAAATTTGTTTTTTGGATCCACACATCATCTTTGAATTATACTTGATCATAAAAAGCTGTCAGTTTTGTTAAAATAATGCAAAATATGCCCTGCCTTTCACATCATCATTGTGAGTTTTGTTGTTAGACATGTAATTCCTTTAAGCCCAAGTAATCTTTAGGTCAGTGGATCACAAAAAACCTCCTTAATGTTGTTGTAATTTATGACATGGATCTGCATTTTAAAGCAGTTCCTTCTTTTACTTGTAGGAAGAGAAAAGGATTGCATTTAGGAAATATTCAATTTACATGATGATCATAAAGTTTCCATTGGGACCCTTTCTTCTGTAGTCTGTCTATTGGACTGCTTTTAAAATGTCACATTATGTTCATGAAAAGTAGTGGCTGCATTTTCACAGAAGCTGTTTTTCATAGTTAAACCTCTTGGTTATTCACAGTGTGTCTCCTCAAGTGCCAAAAGAAATGAGAACACATTTTTATTTGGGGGTTCTTTATTAAAAGCTTCATTTCCTCAGACAAAGCAGACTGCCTTTAAGTCCTTAGGTCAGTAAGAAGTGTTTTTGTGGACTTAAAGCATTTTATTCAAAGGTTAGTTAACCTGGTAGAGCATTTCTCTGAGAGTTGTTATTAAGGACAGCTGGGCATTGCTTTATTGAAAGGGGAAGCTCTCTGTCCTATAAATCATCCAGAAACTGTTTAGGAAATATGCGTCTAGTTCTATGTCTCAATGACAACAAGAATGAGCACAACTTCTTTATGTTACTGAATAGATTAGATCTGTATAATTGCATGTTACTTATTATTTATTTACATAACTTTAGGTGAAAAGAAAGGTATCCATGCATAAAGATATTTATCATAGAATTTCCAAATTTTTAATGCATATGTGTGCATGCATGTATGTATCTATTTATCTATATATCTTAAAGGATTATAAATTAAGTGCAGAGAGATATAACAAGAATTTACATTAAATATCATATAACAAAATAACAATCTATACTGATATTGCATTAGAATGTAACATACATGAAAGAAACACTACAAATGTGATGTCAAAGTTATATTCACACTAAAATCACAACTAAAAGTTGTGTAGCAATGTATAGAACAAGAAAGCATGACTAAAGCCATTGAATGGCAGATAAATTACTCCTTTTCCTCCTGAGGAGTTTTATTGCTTAATTCACTTTTTAATTCATTTTATTTTTTAAAACAGAAAAAATAAAGGAATATTATGATAATATAAAATTTAAGTAGGACTTTCTCCCATTATTATTTTTTTCTTGAGAGAGATGTTTCAATGATGATTAATGAAATAAAAGGGAAGGGCTTATTGAAATTATTAATTTGTAAGTACTTACCTTTTATCTACTTTATCTATATGAATCTATATAAGGTAAGATACAGCATCCACTGAGATGGATAGATGATAGGTAGTTAGATATATAGATAGATAATAGACAGAGAGACAGTGAGACAGAGAGACAAAGAGACAGAGAGAGACCTGGGAAGATAATAGTCTATAACTTTCCTAATATCTTTTTCTTTATTGAGGTGGAGTCAATACATAGCTTTTACTGGACTGGAGCTTTCTATTGTGACCAGGCTGGTCCTGAATGTGCACAGTTCTCCCAACTTAGCCTTTCTTGTGCTAGATTACAAACAGGTGCTACCATACCAAGCCTTCAAAAATTCTGAACTAGTTAATTTATGCAACTTTCTTTTCCATTGAATTTTATGTGAACAAACGCTCTTATGTGCATATTTAAATGATTTAGATCAATCCCTGTATAAATCCCACCCCTCTGCATTATTTCATAAGTCATTCTCGAACCTAGAGAATTAGGAGTAGTATATTTATTTCTTCTAGTTTGGTCAAGCACTGATGATGCAAACAATGAATAAATAAAAGAATCACTATATTTAAGAAACATCAGAAATATTTTCCAAGTGTTCTTCCAAGAACAATTCTGTAATATGTACTGATGGAGACATGTGGATGACTTTCTGGTTGGGACACAATGGCATGGCTTTGATTTAAAGCTCTGAGTTCTGGAAAAAAAATTAAATTTAAGATCATTAAACTTAGCACTGTGTGCTAAATGCAGATCAGCTCATTACTGAGCATCAACTCAATCATTGATGAGAGCTCTTTGAAAGGCCCATCATTATGACATTAAATGTCATTTTATTACCAGACAGTAACTGCCTGATTAAAATCTTAAATGGATGGGGCTCATTGAGAAGCCATATTGAAAGTATCTTCGAGCTGATTAAAGTCTGCCTTAAAGGGAAACATGGGTGAGAATGAGTCCTCATCTTGCTTCACAATTTTCATATGTGTCCTCTCCATTTTCTGTGATGTGTGAGCCACTTAGCTCATTGTGACAAAAACAACAAGACACAATTGAAGGGTGAGAAGGCTTATTTTGGCCACAGCCCCAGAAGATACATCCTATCACGGGAGGAGAGATCTGCCAGCAGGAAAGGGAAGCTTTCAGGTAACATGGCATTCGCAACCAGGAGGCAGAGAGTGAACAGGAAATGAGGGCTCCAGTAACCTCATCCTCCAGGAAAGCTCTAACTCCTATATATAGTTTCCATGATTTATGATCATTTCAAACACTGCCATCAGATAGAGATTAAGTGTTCAAATATGTGAATCTGTGAGGGCCATTTCTCATTCAAACCACACAACTGATGTGAAGAGTTCCTCTCATTTAAAACTTGTTTTTGCTTTGTGATACCTTACTTTTGTATCCTTTTGTAAATTAAATTTATTCTCAGGCATTTGCATACATGTATAAGATGAATTTTAATTACTCTCATCTTCTACTTCTGTCAACTCCCCTTTTTCCATAAAATCCATGTCTTTTGTATTGTTTTCTGGTTCACTGAGTTTTGCCAAGACCATCTATGTAACAATGGATTTAGAACTATCCATTGGATCTCCGTAGGTTAAGCAGTAGGTGAACATCTGAAAACAATAATCCCCTTCTCACTAATCTTTCACTAGCCAATAGTTCAACAGGGAGAAATAAGGCCCCATAAGCCCTTCTCCTATCCATAACTGAGTGTTGACAGGGCGACTCTTACACAGGTCCAGGTCAAGTAACAGAAGCCGCTGTGAGTTCAATATTGCAATGGCTGCATCTTGTGCTCAGAAGAAGGCATTACATAACCCTACCTTTGGTCTCTTGAATTCTTTCTATTTCCTCTATTGTAATGTTCTCTGACCATTAGACAAGGTACGACAAATGTTGTGTTTAGAGTTGAATACTTCTCATTACTTTGAGCAGATTTGAATTTCTGTACTCACTATTGTTCTATATAAACAATGGCTTTATTCATTAAGATTGAGAATATCATTTATCTATGGGTATAAGCAGGTACTTAGAAGGTAGCTATACACTGTGTAATTTAACTAAACAACAGCAGTAAAATGTATGGTTGTGTGTGTATAACCAAAGAAAAAATATGAGGAAATTTGAAGTGATCCCTAAATACTTATCTTATACCCACATATTAGTGAAGGTCTCAACTCTCATCCAAGGAGCTTCTTTTATTAGTGGATGGCAATTTATACAGATTCACAACTTCTCAACGTGCAAACAGTAAGAGACTGAAGAGTGATCAGTCCCAAAGAGGGTATCTGTACACACTGCAAGACTTGAGTCCCGTCACAGAAAAGGGGCAGAAAGATTGCACAAGTGAGAGTTAACATCAGACTAGTGTAAAGCAATATTTTCCAGCCATGACGTGGAAGTTACACAAATGAACTCATAAATTAATAACACCCTATTGCTGAAGAAACTACATACTTTGGATGGAAGATATAGAGCAATCACACTGGAATTTAGCTAGAAACTTCTTCCCTGATAGTTATATTTCATGATGCTGAAGACAGATTGGGTAGGAACCAAAAACATTAATGCTCTTACACAGCTTTGAATCCTATGAACTTTAGCACCAATCTATCAGACAATATGAGCCTACTTGAGCAATAATGGCAGAACTGTTAAAGGGATAACTAACCACACTCTGATTTGATGGAGGTCACCTCCATACAAGACAAACCATGCAAGGTACTATAAATTAGATCAAACACATATGGTTAGGGAAGTGTAGTGGGAAGGTTTTTCTGGTCCCTCCCGGCCCCGTGGTCCCACAGCTGCTTATAAAATAATCACGCAGAGGATTAATATTATTTACAAACTGTATGGTCTATAGCAGGCCTCTTGCTAGCTAGCTCTTATAACTTAAATTAACCCATTTCTATTAATTTATATTTTGCCACATGTTCTGTGGCTTACCGGTCTGCTGGCATGTTGTTCCTTGGGTGGCAGGCTGGTGTCTCTCTCCAGACTCTGCCTTTCTCTTTTCTGTCTCTCTCCTTGGATTTCCTGTCTTCTTCTAAGCTGCCTTGCCATAGGCCAAAGCAGCTTATTTATTAACCAATGGGAACAACATATATTCACAGTGTACAGAAAGACATTCCACAGCAGGGAAGTCATTGGTACTTACTAGAAACTTGTTCTTCTATGATATTTAAATTAAAATCTTTAAACATAGTCTTTTGTCTTCAAATCCCTTCAATTAACTAAACAAGATAACTGGAAAAATTTTTTCAAACCCAAATTTGTTGTATGATATTTTGTTTGTGTTCTGACAAATAAAACCTGCCTGGAGATCAGAGAAGCAGAGCAGCCAGCCACTAGAAACTTCTTACCTCTGTGAAATCTCAGACTAAATTGGTCATCCTGTTTCTATGAATCTTCAGACTGAATGGGCCATAAGGCATGAAATCCTGTCTCTACCCACCTTATATTCCTCTACCTCCCTAATGCTGGGATTCAAGCTATGAGCCTTCTATGTGTTGGTATCAAAGGCATGAGCCTCCCAGATGCTGAGATTAAAGGTGTAAGCCACCACCACCACCACCACCACCACCACCACCACCACCACCACCACCACCCAGTACTGTCTCTCTTTTAGACTGGTTCAATCTCATGTAGCCTAGGATGGCCTTGAACTCCTTATCTTGCTGTGGATGATGGATTGATAAATAAAATGCTGATTGGTCAGTAGCCAGGCAGGAAGTATAGGCAGAACAAAGAGAGAGGAGAAGTCTGGGAAGTGGAAAGCTGAGGAGAGGAGACACTAGCCTGCCTTCCAGGGAGCAGCATGTAAAGGCAGCAGGTAAAGTCACAGAACATGTGATTACATATAGATTAACAGAAATGGGCTGAATTTAAGTGTAAGAGATATACAGTGGTAGGCCCGAGCTAATGGCCAAGCAGTTTAATTAATATGAGCTTCTGAGTGATTATTTTATAAGTGGTTGTGGGGTCCTTGGGGCTGGGCAGGACTGGAGAAAACTCCAGCTACAAATAGCACCCAACATGCTGGCAAGAGTTTCCACCTAAAGCCTGAGAAAGAAGATTCTAAAACGGAGCTAAAAACAGCTTCCTAGTTGTCTCTCTGAAGTTAGCAGCAGCCTGTGGGTTTGAGTTACTATGGCAGGTTCCTGGCATGCATGCTTGACCTGCAGTATGGGGGCATGAGGCATCTGCAAGTGGCACATTATGCCTCATGATGGATTTAGCCTTTGCTAGTACAAAAAAAAGTTTCTGGACTACATGCTGCTTTGATAGAGGCATAGACCCACTGTCTCTGGCAGTGAGCATGGTTCCTTTGAAACTGGGGGTAAACATACCATCTCCTTGTTGGGAAGCTGAGGTGGGTGGAGCCACCAGCCAAAGCTGCTATTTTATCCCTAGTAATGCTACAGTTTAAAGCAATATTTACACAATGAGGCAGATTCAGATGGAACAAGACTTTAAATGGTTTACAATGTATGTAAAAAAAAAGATAAGGGAAAGTGCTGTGGATGATTGATTGATAAATAAAACACTGATTAGCCAGTAGCCAGGCAGGAAATATAGGCAGGACAAAGAGAGAGAAGAAGTCTGGGAAGTGGAAGGCTGAGGAGAGGAGACACCAGCCTGCCATCCAGGGAGCAGCATGTAAAGGCAGCAGGTAAAGCCATGGAACATGTGGCGACATATAGATTAACAGAAATGCGCTGAGTTTAAGTGTAAGAGATAGACAGTGACAGGCCTGAGCTAATGGCTGAACAGTTTAATTAATATGAGCTTCTGAGTAATTATTTTATAAGCAGTTGTGGGGTCCATGGGGCTGGGCAGGACTGGAGAAAACTCCAGCTACATTATCTTCTTGCTTTCTCCTCCCAAGTGCTAGGATAAAAGGTGTGTGCCACCTCTGCCTAGCCTCTATGGTTAGCTAGTGGCTAACTCTGCCCTGTGATCTCCAGGCAAGCTTTGTTTGTCAGAACACAAACAAAATATCATACAATAGAAGAGGTTACAAAAAAAAAAAGCAGACAGCATTTATCTGATGTCCATTACACACACACACACACACACACACACACACACACACACACACACACACACACACACAGGTTACTAGGAGCAAATATTTGTAAATAATAAGTATTTTTGGTTTATGAATGAAGCCTCTTTGATGACAATGATGCCAGACACCAATCTATGTATATAGTAGAATGTCACTAGGCATCATTATTACATTGACATTTGTTTTTCTTCCAGTCATGTTTGGTTGAATCCTTGCTCTCTGGGTCATTCAGCCTGTGGGTCCAGGTGCACCAGACAGTGTGTAGGTTGGGATTACCTTCCTGGCATAGGTTATAGGCTAGACAGAGAATTGATTGGCCACTCTCTGAATTTCTAGGCTACCTTTACCCCAGCACATTCCATAGGCAGAACAGACTGTAGGTTGAATGTTATGTGACAAGGTTAGTTTTCCACTCCCTCCACTTGAAGATTTGCCTAGTCACAGGAGATGATGGTTCAGGCTACATATCTGCTATTGCTAGGAGTCTTAGCTGGGGCCATCCTTGTAGATTGCTGGGAGATTCCCTTGTGCCAATGTAATTGTATTTTTCTGTACTACCAGCTCCCAAAAAGTGACATGGAGGCTTATTATTAATTATGAAAGCTCAGCCAATAGCTTAGACTTATTTCTAACTATCTGTCATAACTTAAATTAACCCATATCTTTTAATCTAGACTTTTTACATGACCTGGTTCCCTTATTCTATTGTATAGAGTTACTGTATTGCCAATGCTGCTTCCTCCATGTTTCCTGGCATCTATGCCCTTTTGTTCCCAGCATCTTTGGCCTTGGAAATCCTGCCTAGCTATTGGAAGTTCTGCTTTTTATTAAACCAATCAGAGTGAAATATCTTCACGTTGTACAAAAAGATTATTCCACAACATTTCCCTCTTTTGTCTAAATAAAAAGAAAAGGTTTTTAACTCAAACATAGTAAAACTATATACAATAAGAAAAATTATCAGGTATTGTATAAATAGAAAGCAAAGATATTAACTTTAACAAATGAAACTATATACAATAAAAACAATTATCAAGCAAGAGTTACATTCACAATGTCCAGTCCATTTTTACTTGTCATCTTAGAAGAAAATACTCTATTATCTATCCTATCCTGATGAATCCAAAGTTTTATACTTAAAACATTTTTTTAAAATTTTATTTTATTTTACAATATACTTCAGTTCTACATATCAGCCACAGATTCCCTTG
This sequence comes from Peromyscus melanophrys, assembly GCA_902168415.1. Lineage (NCBI taxonomy): Eukaryota > Metazoa > Chordata > Mammalia > Rodentia > Cricetidae > Peromyscus > Peromyscus melanophrys. The sequence continues at coordinate 43,991 of CABHPR010134879.1, forward strand.
TTCTCTCCCCTCCCACCCCCCCCCCCTTCCCCCCCCCCATCCCCCATTCCCACCTCCTCCAGGGCAAAACCTCCCTCGAGGACTGAGATCAACCTGGTAGACTCAGTCCAGGTAGGGCCAGTCCCCTCCTTGCAGGCCGAGCCAAGCGACCCTGCATAAGCCCCAGGTTTCACACAGCCAACTCATGCAGTGAGCATAGGACCCGGTCCCACTGCCTGGATGTCTCCCAAACAGATCAAGCCAATCAACTGTCTCACCCATTCAGAGGGCCTGATCCAGTTGGGGGCCCCTCAGCCATTGGTTCATAGTTCATGTGTTTCCATTTGTTTGGCTATTTGTCCTTGTGCTTTATCCAACCTTGGTCTCAACAATTCTCGCTAAAACCCTCCTCTTTCTCACTAATTGGACTACCGGAGCTCCACCCCACCCCGGGCCTAGCTGTAGGTCTCTGCATCCAGATCCCTCAGTCATTGGATGGGGTTTCTAGCACGACAATTAGGGTGTTTGGCACTCCCATCACCAGAGTGGGTCAGTTTGGGCTGTCTCTCCTCCATTGCCAGCAGTCTATTGTGGGGGTATCTTTGTGGATTTCTGTGGGCCTCTCTAGCACTTTGTTTCTTCCTATTCTCATGTGGTCTTCATTTATCATGGTCTCTCTTATTCCTTGTTCTCACTCTCTGTTCTTGATCCAGCTGGGATCTCCTACTCCCCCAAGCTCTCTTTCCCTCAACCCTTGCCCTTCATTTCCCCCACTCATGTCCAGGCTGTTCATGAAGATTTCATCCATTTCTCCATCATTGGGTGATCCCCATGTCTTTCTTGGGGTCCTGTTTTCCAGGTAGCCTCCCTGGTGATGTGAGTAGCAGTCCAGTCATCCTTGTTCCACATCTAGTATCCTCCTATGAGTGAGTACATACCATGTTTGTCTTTCTGAGTCTGGGTTACCTCACTCAGGATGATTTTTTCTAGATCCCTCATTTGCCTGCAAACCTCATGATGTCATTGTTTTTCTCTGCTGAGTAGTATTCCATTGTATATATGTACCACAGTTTATTTATCCATTCTTCAGTTGAAGGGCATCTAGGTTGTTTCCAGGTTCTGGCTATTACAAATAATGCTGATATGAACATAGCTGAGCAAGTGCCCTTGTGGTATGATTGAGCATTTCTTGGGTATATGCCCAAGAATGGTATAGCTGGATCTTGGGGGAGATTGATTCCCAATTTTCTAAGAAAGCGCCATATTGATTTCCAAAGTGGCTGTACAAGCTTGCATTCCCACCAGCAGTGGAGGAGAGTTCCCCTAGCTCCACATCCTCTCCAGCATAAGGTGTCTTCAGTGTTTTTGATCTTAGCCATTCTGACAGGCGTAAGGTGGTATCTCAGAGTTGTTTTGATTTGCATTTCCCTGATAATTAGGGATGCTGAGCAATTCCTTAAATGTCTTTCAGCCATTTGAGTTTCCTCTGTTGAGAATTCTCTGTTTAGTTCTATCGCCCATTTCTTAATTGGACTGTTGGGCATTTTGATGTCTAATTTCTTGAGTTTCTTATATATTCTGGATATCAGTCCTCTGTCAGATGTGGGGTTGGTGAAGACCTTTTCCCATTCTGTGGGTTGTCGCTTTGCCTTGTTGACTGTATCCTTTGCTCTACAAAAGCTTCTCAGTTTCAAGAGGTCCCATTGATTGATTGTTTCTCTCAGTGTCTGTGCTACTGGTGTTATATTTAGGAAGTGATCTCCTATGCCAATGCATTCAAGACTACTTCCTACTTTCTCTTCTAGCAGGTTCAGAGTAGCTGGATTTATGTTGAGGTCCTTGACCAACATGGACTTAAGTTTTGTGCACGGTGATATGTATGGGTCTATTTGCAGCCTTCTACATGTTGATATCCAGTTATGCCAGCAGTATTTGTTGAAGATGCTTTCTTTTTTCCATGGTACAGTTTTGGCTTCTTTGTCAAAAATTATATGTTCATAGGTGTGTGGATTAATGTCAGGGTCTTCAATTCGATTCCATTGGTCCACATGTCATTTTTTTATGCCAGTACCAAGCTGTTTTTATTACTGTAGCTCTATAGTAGAGCTTGAAGTCAGGGATCGTGATGCCTCCAGAGGTTGTCTTATTGTACAGGATTCTTTTGGCTATCCTGGGTTTTTTGTTTTTCCATATGAAGTTGAGTATTATTCTTTCCAGGTCTGTGAAGAATTGTGTTGGTATTTTGATGGGGATTGTATTGAATCTGTAGATTGCTTTTGATAAAATTGCCATTTTTACTATGTTAGTCCTGCCTATCCATGAGCATGGGAAATTTTTCCATTTTCTGACATCTTCTTCAATTTCTTTTTTCAGGGACTTAAAGTTCTTGTCATATAGGTCCTTCACTTGCTTGGTTAGTGTTACCCCAAGGTATTTTATGTCATTTGTGGCTATTGTAAAGGGTGATGTATCTCTGATTTCCTTCTCAGCCTGTTTGTCAATTGTATATAGGAGGGCTATTGATTTTTTTGAGTTTATCTTGTATCCTGCTATGTTGCTGAAGGTGTTTATAAGCTGTATCAGTTCCTTGGTTGAATCTTTGGGGTCACTCAAGTATACTATCATGTCATCTGCAAATAGGGAAAGTTTGACTTCTTCCTTTCCAATTTGTATTCCCTTAATCTCCTTATTTTGTCTTATTGCTCTGGCTAGAACTTCAAGTACTATATTGAATAAGTATGGGGAGAGCAGACAGCCTTGCCTCGTTCCTGATTTTAGTGGAATTGCTTTGAGTTTCTCTCCATTTCATTTGATGTTGGCTGTTGGCTTGCTGTAAATTGCCTTTATTATGTTTAGGTATGTTCCCTGTATTTCTGATTGCTCCAAGACCTTTATCATGAAGGGGTGTTGGATTTTGTCAAATGCCTTTTCTGCATCTAGTGAGATGATCATGTGGTTTTTTTCTTTGAGTTTGTTTATATGGTGTATTACACTGATGGACTTTCGTATGTTGAACCACCCTTGCATCCCTGGAATGAAGCCTACTTGATCATGGTGTATAATTGTTTTGATGTGTTCTTGGAGTCTGTTTGCCAGTATTTTATTGAGTATTTTTGCATCAATGTTCATGAGAGATATTGGTCTGTAGTTCTCTTTCTTTGTTGTATCCTTGTTCCGTTTGAAGTTTACTGTTTTGCAGGTTATTGATATAACTGTGAGTCATGGTATGCTTGCAGAGTCTTGATAAAATAGCACAGTGCACAGTTTGAGAATGCTTCCTGCCCATGGCATTTTTGATATGAATCATGATTATTTCATGAAAACTTTAAACTCTATTTTTCCTCACTTTCATATTTCCATATAATTACAGAGAAATAGATTGTTAAGAAAAATTTTGGAAATATTTAAATTGGATTAATTCTGACTCAAACTCAAAGGCATGGAGACTCTATTTAATGATTCTATCTCCTTATATAATAAACTGAACAAAAGTATAAAATCATTTACTTCCTACTTGTTTTTAACTCTCTCTCCGTATACTCTACTATCACCATGGAGATACCAAAAATTTATCACTCAAGAGTAAAATCTTGTCCCTAGGTGTTTTTTTCTTACTAGAAGATAAATAGAGAAAAAACTCAGAATTTTCTACTATCTCAAAATAAGTATTCAGAACATTAATTTTGAGGAAGTGGTAAAGACTATATTCAGCACAAGAAGGGAACCAATATTCAAGGGGAAGCATAGAAGGTCTCTACCACATGGGAACAGTAGTCAAGTTGGATGGATAATTCAGTGAGTGGGATGTAAATAGACACCACTTGGACTCTGAGATCCCTCAGATTCATGGTTATGTGCAGCAGCAACTCAAACATTTGGATACTATGTCTTGTAGCTTGGAGTATTTCAGCTAATGCCTCCCTGCTCATGTAGTCTTCTTTTTTTAAAAACTCAGCATTACTGTTAAAATTCACCTAAAAGGCTTTTATATTTAAATTTTGATTTATTCCTTTTTAAATTTAAATTCTTATTTTGAAAAATGTTGCAAATATAAAAAATATTCACTGATTAAAATTTACCAGACCAAAGGCCATATAATTCAATAAATTTTTACATAGTTAAAGTGGTTATTTGCAACAGAAGATGGGAGCTTCACATTGGATTTTATCCTCCCAGTATCAAATATGTACATCTTTTTACTTATTTGCCACCAAAAATTCAAACTCCATAACAGAGTTAGAACTATAAAAACAATTAGCTTTATATCCTGTCTCATAACTTATGGTCATTATCTAAACTTGAAATATCTTCTCTCCATGTAACCCAAGTTGATCTCAAATTCATGATCTTCGATTCTCATTCTCTTGCAAATTGGACCACATATTTTTATAGTCTCAAAGAAGAGAAACTTTATATTTTCTCTCTTTGATCACAGACAGTCTTCTATGTGGGAATTTATACTCCTTAGTAAACATTATTCATGATAAGAACAGTATGCATTCTTAAACAATTGTCTGTTGGATATTCTTAAGATTATCCATGTTCCTACAACAAAAATTAGCATGCGCAAGTTAGTTTGAATTTGATATACTGCTTAGTGTGTCTAAACACTAAATGAGCTTCTGAGATATACTTTGACATCAATTTGGAACTAAGATTTATATTGAAAGGGTTAGAAACTCTTTGATTGTTTCTTTTTAAGAATTAATAATTAGGAATTATACTACTGTATTTAAGAAAAGCATTACATATTTTGCTATGAAAAATATATACCTGTCAGGTACAAATATCAAATTAATTTTTCTTTTGAATTTCATATCATATTTTTTGTCTTGAATAGTTTGGTTTATGTACTTGTGGGATGGGTTAGGGCTGATGTTGCAACATGAGATTTGAATGAGAAAAAATGTAGACAGAAAATGTGTAGCTTCAGGGGCCCTCTTGCTTTTCTCTGTAGAATGTCAAGATCCAGATCTACTCACCAGTCTCAACATCTTATTTACAGAAATATAGGAGAAAGGGTGAAGGAGGAAAGAGGGAAGAAAAAGAAGGGAGAGAGAGAGAGATGGAGGAGGAGGTAGTGCAGGGAGAGGAGTTGGGGAAGACTAATAGCAGGCATGGAAGCAAGTAGGAGGCTCACATGCAGGAAAGACATGAGAAGGATTCAGGGGCAGTGGTAGCAGCATGCAAATTCATTTCCTACATTTCCAAGAAGGGGATCACAAGAAAGCAAAGGTAGTAGTCATCTTGTTTGTCATTTTAGCCATCTGGCTGTGTAGCTAGAATGATGATATCCTATTTTATCTGCTTTACACTGACAAATC
>CABHPR010134880.1:6438-51043 GCA_902168415.1 Peromyscus melanophrys
AAGGAAGGAAGGAAGGAAGGAAGGAAGGAAGGAAGGAAGGAAGGAAGACCGACCAGGGAGATGTCGCTTAGGTAAAAGTGCTTGTTGGGCAAGCTTGGCCATCTATTAATTCTCAGAGCCACATAAAGGTGGAAGGAAGGAAAGGAACAATTCCACACAGTTGTCCTCTGACCTCAACATGTGTACCATAGATGTCAATTTCTTAAAAAAAAAATACCATTAAACAAGTAGCATTATTAATATAGTAGACTTAAGGTTTCATATTCATAGTTGGATGTAAGAATCTCAAGAGTGAGTGACCTCCTTGGAATAGGTTGATTTAAATTTGATTGTTGATTATACAATGAAAAAGACATTTTTGACATCCACCTTGAAGGCATGATTTTCTAGCATAGGCCATTCACATTCCCGTTCACTCGCAAAATGCAGGTGAACTTTCCTCAGCATCTCTTGTCCTCAGGCCTCCTCACTTGTAGAAACTGAGAGTAGAGAGTGCTAAGTCAAATACAAAGACAGTCATGTAACCTAACCTGCAGAAGAAAAGCTCCCATTGGCTTTGTGGTCATTTCTCCGAGACTACCATTACTTAGTGCAAAATTCCAGGCATTAGAAGTGTCTATCTTCTCTATGATTTGGAGTGTATATCTTTCTTTTGATTTGAGATGTGTATCCTTTGTATGATCTGAGGTGTGTATTCTTTGTATTATTTAGGATGTCTCTATGTAATCATACAGACACTTCATGTAGAAATGAAGATATCAAGATAAAAGTGCATAGGCACGGACGGCCTTTTTTATATTTATTTGATTATTTTTCTTTAAAAATATTACATATAGAAAAATTCACAAATTGTAAATCATAAACACAAAATTAATGCATTTTTGTAATCACTCAAGAGCTGATAAGTTGAGCTAAGTATATGCAGAAACATGCTCTCACCGCTTCTCACAATGCTCTCTGGCTTTCTAGTATAACCAAACACTGGCTGTCTAACACTCGATGTTAGCTTTTAGCGATTCTAAGTTATACAAATGGAATAAAGAACTATGGCTCAGTGTCAGTCTTCAGCTCTCAGAACCAGTGTGTCATTGCGAAAGTACAGTTGCCATCATTTGATTCTGAGGAATAAATGCAAGATAATATTGCAGCAAAAAGTAGATATATATTTTGTGAGCACAATATAAGGTATCATTTTTTTTTGCTAGCAGAAGTACATACTTAAAACAAAAATAATTTTAGTTTACCTCAGTTTTCTACTTTCTAAGTACTAATCTCACTTGTAAGCACAGACATGTTGTGGTTCATTTATTAAGGCCTCAATTCTGCACAAAGAACTAGAGGCAACTAAGAAACACTGAAAGTGAGAGAAACAGCCTTCCTCAGGAAATGGCACATCAATTGATTATCCAATACCAAACAATCATCTCTATAAACATATATACAAATAACATTACCCAGATTGAGCAGGTATGTTTAGGAATATATATGTATATACATATGTACATATACATATATACTGTAATAACAAGTAATGGAAATCAGAGGTCATGGAAATTAAAGAGAGTGAGGAGAAGTGTATGGGAGGAGTTGGAGGAAGGAAAGGGAAGAGAGAACTGTTGCAATTATATTAGAATCTCAAAAGAATTTTTTTTCTTAAGAAAAAGAAAACAGAACTTCATTTTTTGTCTAGCCTTTTTGGAAGAAAATTGAGCCAAGTGATGAAGTTACCCATCTTTGCAGTTTAGAATCCTCAGCATGTCTTTATAATATTCCCACAGAATCCTATTTTGTAAAGCTGTTTTAAACCAATAAAAGTTCTCAAGTGGCAATTTTCTGAGTCATGAATTAAAAACTCACAGTAGGCTCAAGGAAAAGATGGGAGAATATTAGCATATTAGCTGATTATCACAATTGCCATGGTAATGAGTTTCTGAAACAATCCTGTGAAATGGCTTTAAAGAAAGAAAGAAAATTCAAATGAGTGCCCCTACCAAGCTGCATACCTGCTAAAAGTAAGGGGAGCAGTAGGAAAGCCCTTTAAGATTGGAAATTGTGTCCCTATTATTTTCATATTATTAATAGTATTTAAATCATTGCTGGGATATTTGCTTAGATTTAATTGCCTACATTAGAAGAAAAAAATCATTCATATCACTAAAACCAGGCTTGCATCTGCAAACAATCCAAAGACATGGATTATAAAAAAAGGACATTGTAAACACCAAATTTGTCTATGATGCTTTGAAAATTAATGAAAAATGTAGATTAAATCCTATATTAGTTCATGAGCTAAAATTATCACAGTACACAACACAGAAAAACAAACAACTTTAATTAAACAAAAACATTGGCACTTTTCCAATAAAATGCTAAGTGACTTTATAGAGGCCATCAGATTGGAATTTTTCCCACATTGTGAATAAGAAGTGACTATTTAAAAAGTGTTAGCAAAATGTTTTGAAGTGCTGATATAAATACTGATTTCATTTAAAAACTCAATTGACTGGATGAACATCTCACAATTTAGTAAATATACTACCTAATGGCATTTCGTTCTTAGATATTTTGCACGGTATCAATTTCAACCATTGTTTTACATCCTCTAAAGAATTATTTTAAAACATGTTCTTACAAACTATACTGAGAAAAGTTTTGTACACAGTATTGGTTATGCATACAGGAGACTGAAAGTTTTGTGGCCTGAAAATGATATTTAGATGCTGTTTTAATTTACATTTTTATTAGTAGTAATGGTATTGAAATGTATGGATTTATGCTCACAAATGTTTGGTTCTTTTTTAATTTGCTTTTGTACACAATGCCATTTTTTTCATGTATCCTTGTAGTTCTGTCTCTTTCATACTAATTGGTAAGATTTAATGTATTATAAAAATAATGTTCTTATTTTTCCAATACATGTGGAGATTTTGCCCCAAACTTCAGTACTCTTTTATTTTCTTTTAGTGAAAGTAGATTTTTTTTTGTATTATATATTCTGACTGCAGTGTCCCCTTGCTCTCCTCCACCCAGTTCCTCCCCATCTCTCTTCCCATCCGGATTTACTCCATTTCTGGCTTCATTCGAAAACGAACAGACTACTAATAGGCTAATACTAATAATAATAAAATAAAATAACACAAAACAAAAACGAACACATTAGAATAGGACAAAACAAATAATAAAAACAAAAAGAACCCAAGAAAGGCACAAGAAACAGATGTAGATGCAGGAATCGTTTTATTTGTTGCACACTCAGGAGTCCCCTAAAAACACAAAACTAGAAACCTTAATTGTATGAAATTAATATGTATGTAGATAGATAGATAGATAGATAGATAGATAGATGATAGATAGATAGATAGATAGAGATAAACAGATAAGATAGGTAAGATAGACCTGCAGACAGGTAGATAGGCAGGCCAGAAGACAGACAGATAGATTTTGATAGACAAATAAAAAGGATAACATTTTTAAAAAGAAAAATAAGAAAGAGAAAAATCCCTAACGTTATGAGACAAGGAACCTCCAAAGACAACATGTGTTAGTTTTCTGTTTGCCATCTAAAGCTGCTCATGTAGCCTACACTTGAGTAGTTTGTTTCCCAGTGAGACTCCCTTGGAGAAAAACCAAATTTTCATTTAGAAGTGCTTATCAATCGGAGATCGCTTCTGGGTTAAGCATGGTGGCATGTGTTCACATCTTTTTTCAATTCTAGGAACCTATCTGGTACAGACCCTTGCAAAGCTTCTCTTAGGATTGTTGAGCAAGGCACTGATGTATAACATATCTAGCATAATATCATTAGGAGTCATTTTATGGCTACATTCCTTTAGTAGAGCAGTAGTAATTTGTTTTACCATAAGTCACTGGGCTATCTAGTCTCAGATTCTTGACCACGCAAGCAGTGTTGGGTGTGGTTCCTTATAGTGGAGTGGGCTTTAAGTCAAATCCTGTATTGGTTGGTTATTCCCACAAGCTTTGTGCCGCCATTACCCTAGCATATCTTGCAGTCAGGACACCTTCAAAGATTAAAGGGTTTGTACCAGAGTCAGTGTTTTACCTTTCTCCTTGGTAGAATGCAGAGTACCTTCCAGTACCATGAGCAATACCCTGTAGGGGTGAAGGCTCTAGGTTTGCGCTAAATTCAGAGTTGTGTAGGTCTTACCTTCAGCAACAGGACCTTGTGTTGTTTATTGAGAGCAACTTATAGTCTTAGCAACAGCCTGGGTTGCCTGACAACTCAATCAGATATAAACCATTCCCAGTACTAGAAGTGTGTTCCTCTCACCCTCATGTTTGTTGTTTCTAATGCTAATATTTCTAATATTGATGTCTTCCACGTTGATGAAGTGACATTTATCTTTTTTTTTTGTTATTTTAGTAGAATCTCTTACTTTTCATAAGACTGGAATGATAATTTTTTGTTTTCTGGCAGAGATGTACAGCATTTCTTTTGAATTTCTGTCTTTAATTCATCTGGAAAGTAATGTTGTTTGTGGTGACAGTGAATCTGTGTCAATTACTTGTCAAATGAATTAGTGATTGCCTCAGCACTATATTGCATAGCCCTTTCATTCCCTATGAATTTAAAATTTCCCATTGATTATGTTTTGATATAATTTTAAAAGATGTACTGGTTATTTATGAACTATTATTTTTGTTTATTCATTCACTTATTGAACTTTATCCCAAAGCAGCTCTCCATTAAATGATAGCATTCAAAATCATTTATTACTATGTGAAAACTAAAATGAGCTTTTAAAATATTTAAATGTGGTGAGTGTGTGTGTGCGCGCACGCGCGCGCGTGTGTGTGCGTGCGTGAGTGTGTGTGTGTGTGTGTGTGTGTGTGTGTGTGTGTGTGTGTGCTTGTGGAAGGGCTATAGGGAGAACAATATTTTTTCTTTTGACATTATTATTACATATTGAATTGAAGTGGCTATACAGAATATATAATATCTGTTCTTTGGTTTGTGTTGAGAGTTCCTTTTTGACATAATACCTAGTAAATTTTTTTCTAAAACTTCTACAGTGTGTGCTATGCTTTTAGCATAGTTTGTGCCTCTAAAATTCACTTCGAAATGTCAGTCTCTTCTTCAGTTTTTGGAGGTAGAAAATTAGTATAGCTACGGTATTTTGAGGTGGGATCTTTAAAAATCATCAGAATGGAACCCTTCTTGAATACCTCTGGCTTTATAATAAGAGGGAGGAAATTGGACACATGCGCTTTTTGTGGCTTGCCAAGTAGAGGACAGCACTGTTTGTAGCTCTGCCAGTCAGCAGCTCATCATAGATCAGCCTTCCCACCCTCAGTAGGAATAGATATACAAATAATACTGTCATCTTCATTGTCTATATCTGTGTCTATTATTATTGTACAAAATGAACTAATACAGGATCATTGAACAAAGTGTGTATTCTATAATGTCTCAGAATGGTAATCTATACCTATTTAAAGTTAAAATGTTAATTATCCTATTCAAATGCTCTACAGAATTATAAAAGTTTTCTATTTGTTCTATCCATTATCATGAAGTATAAAGTTTGCTTCCCTGTCTGAGAACCCATTAATAAGTTCTGATAATTTTGGAAAAAAAACTGCACCTTTTCTGAGATCTTTAGAAGGGATAATACTTACCTGTGTTATTGTATCTGGCAAATGGATTGAATTTCTGAACTATTATTTAATTATTTTCTCTATCTTTCAATTCCTTACTCTCTCGGACTTTGATTTCAGTTTTGAAAATATAAACTGAGAATATCAAAGGGATAATACTTTGTTTTTCAATTCACCATGTCACTTGATTTAAAGGTTGTGATAATTAGAAATATTTGTTTCCCTCACGCAAATTTGTGCATTCTGACTACAGTTCACAAACTCTAGGGCCGTGTTTTCACAGCTTTCTCTTGCAGTGATTATGTTTGTTTCTAATATCCACAATATAGTTGATGGACTTAATTAAATTAACGATACCAGAATCGGCAAAATTATTAGCTTTGGCCAAATACCAACTGACTTTGAGCATTCTTTCTTTACTCCGGTTTAGTTTCACGTTTTATTTCGGTTGTTTTGATGCAGACCTGGATGGTAATCCCCACCAGTCTTCTGAATGATCAGCAGTAGCTAGATATTTCCAGGCATTGTCTTTATTTTGTCTGTTTACCATTATTATTCACTGTTCCACTCAGAGTTACTCTTAGTACTTTCAGTAAATGTTGTCAAATGAGAGTGAGTTTTAGATCTTATTGGCTGTTAGAGAACCATTCTTTCTTTCAGAGGCATAGTTTATCTGCTTGCAAATAATAGACTGGAACACTTTTTCTTAAATCATAAATATAATATTTAAATAGTCTTTCTATCTTATCAAGAGTGACATCTATTATTTCTTCACAATCTCTCTGAATGCTCTGTGAATTTATCTTCTTACCTGTTTCTTTGGGTTGAATTTGGGAGACCAACCGTGCCATTTCAACTGACTGAGACAAGGTGATTTTAAAATATGACTACAAGGTTTGATAAGGTGGCTTATGCAAACACCCAAAGAGCTGTAGCTGATAGATTATTATTTGGGGTCCAAATGTTTATACATTTTCACATTTCTCATCTGAATTACTATTTCAAATCTAATTGCCAAGAGTCAGTAGCCCTGATCAGTGTGGCTCTTGAAGTGAGAAGAGACATAGTATAGACTTCACCTCTTTCTTCATTATATAACTGCTTAGGACATTTTGTATAATATTAAAGGTTCAGCCTTAATATTATACTATCCCAGAGGCCCAGAAGGGATGTTACCATCGGCATGGGAATGAATTCAGATGCACGAAGCTCTTTCGTCCAATTCGTTTATTCATCTGCCATCATCATTCAGCCACCAATTCACCTCTCTCAGTTCAAGTCCCTCAATTCAACTCTCTCAATTCAGTTCTCTAAATTCAAATTTCTCTCAATTCAATCCTCTCTTCATTCTCTCAGGACTGGTCTACATCTTTTCCCAAGCAGCAACACCTCATATTTAGTATACAACACAAGATTGTGAGGTCTCCACCAGAAGTTTCCTGGCAACTTTATTTGCAACGCAAGAGGGGAGAGACAAGAGTGGAGTCAGATAGCAGTTGGAATAAATAAGAAAAGGGATTTATGCGCTAGAAATATATCCTTACTGTGGTTAGGTGAAAGCATTATGAGTCTATCATAAATGTGTTCAACTACAAACTTACAGGTGATATGGTAGGGAAAATCTGTAGGTCACTAAAAGTTAAAACTGTCACTTTTTTCCTCTGCTGCCAGTTTCCTGACAGGGCAGAGGAGGAATACTGATAGCTAGTCAATCTAATCTGCATCACAGCTTGAAGCACCTGGTGAGAGGAAACCCCTTTGATCTAAGAAGCTGCTCTGGAGTGATGAGAAAGAGGGGAAGACCTGAACTTGATTTGCACAAGAAATGAGGCTATGCATCTATGGGGACAGGCATTTGATCTGGTAGACAGGTTGTCTTCTTAGTTCAAGGGGCTACAGGAGTCTAGCAAGTGGTCTGGTAGGTATCTATCTGTTCTTCCCTTATTTTTCAAGCTTTGCTTGGGGTTGACCCTATCTTAGGAAGTAGCTTAGGGAGGATATTTGCAAAAGGCAGATACCCAAAACAAATGCTAAAGAGGAGCCAGGAGCTCAGAGGCAGAAGGTTCTGTCTAAGTGACTTTATCCAAATACTTTGAAACAGAGGTTCACACACACATACACATTTTAGACAAATTATGAGCACAAGGAATTCATAGCAATGCACAACTGAATATTAAGCTATGTAACACCAAATAGTCCTTGCTAAACGGCTTCCCACTCAACTGACCCTTGGTCCGGTCAAGGTATAGCTTATAATATACAGCTGGACTTCTATTTCACAGTTCTGTGGCTCTCCACAGGGACAAATTAGTCTTCATGCTTTAAAGAGATTCCTAGAATGTCTTGGAAGCCTTCCTGGGAGAGGAACTTGACTTGCCTTCCATGAACTTGTGTCAATGAATAAATAGGCTACCAGCTCCACACAAGTCTCAGATACCAGAGGCTTAGTCATGATTTTTAGTTTAGTTTAGTTTAGTTTTTTTTTTTTTTCTTAATAATTGAAGAGTTAGTTTTTGGCACATGGTTTCAGTCTACCTTGACAGGTAGGGCCCTGTCAGGAAACAGGAGCTTACATCATTGCAGCCAAGAGGCAGCGACACAATGCCTATACTTAGGGTTTTCTTCTTCCTCCTCTAGTTCCAAACAAGCCCCAGGCTATGAGATCATACCATTCTCATTCAATGCAGGTCTTCCCACTCTGGTTAATCATCTCTGGAAATTACTTCATAGATACACTCAGGGATGTGGGGCACAGATGTTAAATTTTGAAATGTCATCTTGGTGGATTTTTCCTTTGATGAGTATGTAGTGTTCTTCTCCATCTCTTTTGATTAATTTTGGTTTGAAGTCTACTTTGTTAGGTATTAAAATGTCTACACCAACTTCTTTTTTAGGTCCCTTTGTTTGGAATATCTTTTTTCAAGTCTTTACCCTGAGGTAATGTTGTGGGTTTCTTGTATGCAGCAGAAAGATCAATCCTGTTTTCACATCTACTCTGTTAGTATGTGTCTTTTTTTATGGTGAATTGAGACCATTGATATTGAAATACATGAATGAAAAATGATTATTAATTCCTGTTATTTTGCTGCTGATGGTGGTAGTTCTGGTGTGTGTGTGTGTGTGTGTGTGTGTGTGTGTGTGTGTGTGTGTGTGTGTTTTCCCCTTCTTTTTGTTTTACTTGTATGAGACTATTTATTTCCTGTGTTTTCACTGGAATAATAAACCTCCTTGGGTTGGAGTTTTCCTTTTAGCACCTTATGTAGGGATGGATTTGTAGATATTTTCGATTTTCAATTTATTTGGACCTTATTTTATCCATCAATGATGACTGAAAGTTCTACTGAGTATAGTTTTTGGGCTGCCATCTGTGGTCTCTTATAGTCTGCAGCACATCTGTCTAAGACCTTCTGGAGTTGTCATGGAGAAGTCAAGTGCAATTCTAATAGATCTGCCTTTATATAATGCTTTTTTCTTCCCTTGCAGCTTTTAATACTTTTATTTGTTCTGCATGTTTAGTGTTTTGATTATTATGTGACAAGCAGACTTTCATTTCTGGTCCAATCTACTTGGTGATCTGTATGCTTTTTGAAACTTTATAGGCATCCCCTTATTTAGGTTAGGAAATTTTTCTTCTATGATAATGTTGAAAATACTTTCTGGGCCTTTGAGCTGGGCTACTCCTTTCTCTATTCCTGTGATTCTTAGGTTTGATCATTTCATGTGTCACAGATTCCTCAGAGGTATTGTGTCAGGATTTTTTAGATTTTTAATCATTTATCCATTTCTTCTATTATCTGTTCAATGCCTGAGATTTTCTCCTCCATCTCTTATATTCTGTTGTTGAAGCTTTGCCTGTGAATTTCCTGTTTACATTCCCAAAATTTTCAATTCCAGAACTCCCTCAATTTGTGTTCTCTTTATTGTTCTCTATTTCCATTTTCAGTTATTGAGTAGTTTTATTGATATTCTTGTATTGTTTATGTTTTCCTGGATTTCTTTAAGAGATTTATTAATTTACCCCTACTATTATTTTTGTAATTTTCTGAATTACTTTTAGGAATTTATTAATTTCCTCCTATTACTTGTTTGTGTTTCCCTGGATTTTTTGAAGGGATTTGTGAACTTCCTATTTAAGGACCTCTATCATCTTCCTAAGTTGGTCCTTTTATGTGTGCTTTCGCTGTGCTGAAATATTCAGGGTCTCCTATGGTAGGATAGCTGGACTCTGATGAAGACATATCGTGTTAGCTGTTTATGTTATTACTCGTTGTCTAGGCATCTGCACTTGGGGTGACTGCAGGCCTGGATGCTGATATGGGTGTTTGTAGGATGGATATTCTGTTCTTTGATTTCTGTTTCTTCAATGGATTTTCAGAGATTCTGCTGGCCGTTCATTGTCTGTTTTACTGGTCTGTTTGGCTGTGTTTCTGGGGAGTATATGCTGGTGTTGAGGTTGGGGGAAGGGGAGGCCTTGGAAGTCACGGTCTGTGATATCCACAGGTTTCGTGGACAGGGGTGGGGTTGGAGGGGGGGTGGGGAGCTGGTATTCTGTTGCAACACTCAGGCTAACCCTGAGGATTGAGTCTGGGGAAACAGAGAGTGGAGAAGGTCCAAGGGCAGCCTACCTAGTTTTCTCACAGCCTTGGTCTGTGGTTAAACAGAGGTTGGGGGCTGGGACAGTGATGGGGTGGAGGCCAGTGAGGGATGGTCTTTGGGATCCACAGTAGGTATGGACATGGGGGAGGGGCTGCTGCAGCTAGTGCTCTGTTACATACCTAGGGATGACCCTCCACATGGTTTTTATTTTTCAATGAAAATTAGAAAAACAAAAATTAGGCACATGAAGTGAAATTAGAACATAGAGAAGCACTTACATACAAGATTAATGGAATTTCATTTTCTAACTTGCTAGGGCCAAAGTTCTAGGAATCAGCTGAATGGGAAAAAACATATTTTCTCCTTTGAAACAGA
Source organism: Peromyscus melanophrys (assembly GCA_902168415.1). NCBI lineage: Eukaryota > Metazoa > Chordata > Mammalia > Rodentia > Cricetidae > Peromyscus > Peromyscus melanophrys. Next base: position 17,026 of record CABHPR010134880.1, read on the forward strand.
ACATTTCTGGTGATTTTCATTCTGCAGGGTAGTTGGCCATCATTTCTATTATCAGACAATATCTTGACTTTATGTTGGGAGCTCCTGACCTGACAGAACTTAACTCACACATTTCCATAAATGAAAAAATGAACACCTTTGTACTTTTTCCCTAAGATCATCCTAAATAATTGGCAATTAACCTTAGAAAGTTTTCCAGCATTTAACTTTCCTTCTAAACATTGTCTTTGAAAAAAAATCAGTTATTAATTGTAATGGGTGAGACATATTGGACACTTGAAATGGTGTTAGGATGAGAAATTAGCAAATGGCAGCTGAAGATAGAAAATGGGTCAAAGAGACATCCCCAGGACTTTGATTGTTCTCTGCATGCTGAACCCCTGTTCACTGAGGGAGGTTAATATAAAGTTTTAGAGTTTGTAGAAAGGGAATTGATGTTCCTGGCATGGTATTTCTCAGTGTATGTCTTCTTTTCTATTTCCTTCCAAAAATGACCCTGATCTTCTGTTGCCATTTTATTCTCCATCATTGTATTGTGTTTAAGACAGCTTATTACATCAATGGAAATCATTAAATATAAAATGCTTCACATTGAGCAATACCTGATGCTTTGAAAAAAAATGAAACCTCAAAGATACAACATTTCTTTCAACCAACCCTCACTGAAATTCCTGAGAACATCAAGACTGATAAGGAAATATAGAGTATTTCCCAGAAGCACAGCCTTCATTAGTGAAACATGAAGTTAGGGAGGCTGTTCAGCCTCTCTGCTCTTAAGTCATAGGTTCTACTTGTGAACTATGAGAATGAGAAATAAGTCCCAACAGCAGAGCTTGGGATAATATATACTCAAGATAAATGCTAAGTTTAGTTGGAAGTCCAAGGATATTTGGTCCCATTATTATTGTGTTTTAGGAATCCCAGTTCAATCATTTTTGTTCTCTATCCAGCCACAAGAAAATATTTATTTTAAGGATCACTGTAAAATCATACATGCCTTCTAGGCCACAAGTAGTTAGCAAGTATAATCACTCTTTGGTATCTATGGAGGTTTGTTTCCAGGAACCCCCAGACACTAAAATCTGTGGTTGTTCAATTGTCTCATATAAAATGGTATAATATCTATTTTTAACCCACATACTTTCTCCTGTATATGCTAAACCAAACCTAGACAGCCAACACAATGTATATGCTATACAGTTCTGTACTGTCTTATATAAAAAATGTTGAAAAAGTGGAAGAAATATGGATTTTGTGCATAAACATGATTATTTCTTTTATATTATGTCCATATTTGATTGAATACATCAATGAGGATTCCACAGATATGCAATGCATGTTGTATATAATGGCAGAGATATAATATATTCAATACATTACAATATGCAAATCCACACAAAAATACATGAAGAGCTATAAATTAAAAATTGTCAACTCTTTTTAATTGTCAACTCTCATAATTAATTACTATTCAAATCTATCAATGGTGAGTTGTTAACATGGAAACTTAGCACATCTCCCAAGGTATCAATTTCTTCTTCAATGAATAGTTTGTCTTTGGTGAATTTTAAAGCACCAACTCTAGTAATTTTTAACTAAAATCACTAATAATATTTACGAAAGGAGAAATTCATTTATGAAAATATATTCTGAGTATCTGTTATATCTGTGGTAGCATGTTGCACACCAAAATTATGGGGAGTGGTGCCTGTACTTATCATGCTTGCATTGTAGGGAGAGTAAGAAACTTAAATGAATAGCACAATTGAATTGAAAATAGGAAGACATCACCTAAAGCTATTATTTTCATACCAGTACAGTGAAAGCCAAGTTATACAACATATAGTTTATCAGAAGATTAACTGAAGCCATGCATGTAAACTGTGCCAAAGGATATAGAAAGACTCTCTAGTCAGGTTATCATTAAGTCTGTGCAATCATGCTACCAGAAACTATCAAATATGAAATGAGAATAAAATATGTAAAGAATTTGTATATGTGTGTGTGTACATATATATAAACATGAATTGAGAATTCCGTTCTGTATATCTTTACTTATTCTGATTATGCTAATTAATCTGGGGATCACTACTCAGTCTCCTGAAGAAACCAATCGGTGGCATAGTCAGCATGAAAAGTCTGCCATAGCAATTCATAAACAGGTATTCGTTGCCTTGACCCCAACACACTTCACTATACTTTTTTAAATTTAAAAACCTTCCCTAGTATAACAATGGCATGAGCATGTACTTGCTTTTATTTTTAGTCAAATTTTATCTTTAAAGAATAATTCAGTAAAAAGAGCATAGATCCTATAGTGTACTTGGCCAAATACAAGAACCTCCTGTCAAAATAACATATTTGAGTAGTACACTTATTGAAGTAATCATAAATTTATTTACAGGCATTTCCTCAAACCTACAGTTCATCCTGGTATTGTATATTCTGTAGATTTTTACAAAAAATAGATTAGCATGCGTATAGTATCATATACACTGGCTTTGTCTAAATAGATGTTTTAACCCAACTATTTATCACTATTCCTTTACAGCCTCCACTAAAAACTGGTCATTTTACAATCTATATGATTTTCTTTTCAAGATTTATACCATGCTTAGCCTATTAAGATTTCTTTCACTTAGTAACGCATTTTTGTTTCCCTAACATAGCTTAATGGCTTACCAATTGTTTATCCTTTCAAGATCTTGAAATTATAATTAAAGTTGTTATATATGTCTTATTCAGGTTTTTGCAGAGATATCAACTTTCAATTTATTTGGGAAAAGGCCAAGGACTAATTATGAGTGGTATCAGAGAATGCTTGGTGCTCTCAGCATGAAATGAATATTCCTTCTGCCGTACATCCTTGCCCGATTTGGGGGATGTAAATTGTCTGAATTTCCCCACAATAAGATGTATGGTTAACATTGCATTGTTTCAATTTGCCATTCTCTGTTGACATATGATCTTTAGCCTATGTAGACAAGCTTACATATCATCTGTATTTTTTTGTTATTATTTACTCATGTGTTCAGAAGTTTTTGACTGGTTATTTTCTCAATATTGAGTAATAAATACCATTTATGTATTTTGAAAAATAATCCTTCATCAGATAAATCTTGTGCAAACATTTTTCCCAGTCTGTGACTTTTCTTCTCATTCTCCTCACATTTTCATTCATTCTGAGACCAAAGGTCTTACACTTTTTTCAAGGTTTCTGAGGTTTTATTCTCACAGTAATTTCTACATAAAACTACACAGCATAAAGAGGTTAATTTTAGGACTTGCTTAGCCTGGAGCAAGATACTTTAGTAAAATCTACTATAATGATTATTTCTCTCATGCACCATGACTTTATTCTTGCATCTAAAAGCAAGCAGCAAACCCAAGTTCTAGAATTTTTTTCCTGAGCTTTAAAATGTAAAATCCCTGTAGTTTTATAGCTTTGCATTTTACATTTAAGATTATGATCAATCTTCATTGATTTCTGTGTGGGTATGTGATCTACAGTCTGTTAGGTGTTGTTTTTGTTTTGTTTTGTTCCTCACAGCTCTGTTTGTTCCAGTAGCACTGGACAAAAGGATTATCTTTTATTCCATTATATTGTCTCCATCTGCCTTGAGATCCATTGACTGTATTTGTGTGGCTCTGTATGGGGACTCAATTATAGTGCACTGGTTGTCTCCTTTCTTGCCAAGACTCAGGGCTTAGATTTTGGTGCCGTCCAACATTATTTTGGCTATAATATTCATGTCTCTTTGGTAATCACAACTTGCTAGGTTTTGATAGGGATCTCATTGAATATACATAGATGTGTGTGTGTGTGTGTGTGTGTGTGTGTGTGTGTGTGTGTGTTAATAGAGAATGAGAAAATAGCAAGTAATTACTCTCTTCTATTTTCATCCTTGTGAAAGGTTAAAAAAATATTAATCCTCAGGTTAGTACTAAACATCCTCATGGTTAACAAATTAAATACTGTGTTGCTTCCATAGAAAAATTCACAGTGAAGAGATTCTGACCAACTTGAGCTTGGAGAGCTCAAGTATGGTTTTGGCAGACCTTTCCATTTCCCCCCATTCTGCCTTGCTAAAAACCTATAGATTACATTCTTAAAGCTAGCCACCAAGGTCTATTTCCATATTCAGCCACTTCCTCTTCCTGAGGCTGACTACCAAAGTCCAACAATCAAAGCCCCCTTTGGTTCACCTAATTAATATGCCCAGTTAAAATTAAACACCTCATCCTGACTTGGGGTTTCCCCATTTACCTTTATAAACTATTATTTGTCTATTTGCCACACGTGTCTTCTTTCTATCCAGAGGCAGTCCTTTGTCCCTCTGGGACACATACCCATTCCACCTTTCCCCTGTCCACTTCCCCTTCTCCCTCATCCACTATCTCCTTTACCATTTCATCCTAGCCCATTCTAACAGAGGCCCCCCATTCTTTTCCTCTTAAAAATTACACCTGCAAGGGCATTTGCTGCTGTTTTCTTCCTGACTCAGAAAGCACACACTTTAACTTTTCTTCCCCACTTAATAAAGGATCTCTCTGTGAATACAAGTGTTTGGGTGTGGCTTGTGCCTAATCCAATGTCCAGGAGGAAGCCCCCACTCTTCTGGGTCTCCTTCACACAGTTGCTGTATTTTATAGCTATTGAAGAAACCTATGCATTATCAAGTAGAATAGCAGTGATCCAAAGACTTTAATAAAAACTTATCTCTTCTTGGAACCTAACAATAAGCTTCCTTAAAAAAAAAAAAAAGAAAATTAAAAAAAAAAAAGAAAAGAAAAAAAAAAAACAGAAAAGAAAGAAAGAAAAACAAACCACCACCTAACTCTTCTCCCTGAGCTTCATGTACATTATCTTCAATGCTCTTTGGAGATTCCACAAGGCATATATTAGCATCCTGAAGATGATGTTTTCCAGGAATTTGTATGGTGGTTACATTCCCAGAAGTCAGTAGTACAGTCAAAGAGACCATTCAATCTCCTGGGATTTCTTTCTGTGGCTCTCTCATCTGCCAGACCATTTTAACATCAGATAAAGAAGAAAAGAGTGAGGAAAACACAGGACACAGAACATTGAACTAGGCTACCACACAAAATAAACCACGTTTGTAAAATAGCCAGGATAATCTGAGGACGTATCATGTGGGACCATCCACATTGGAAGCAGTGTGCATAACAGAATAGAAAAATAATGCCAGTGACCTTTTACTATCTTATTTTTTGTTTATTTAGTCACTTTCCATTAAGATGTTGTTTGCAAAGGCTTTTGGTGATTTTAGACCTCTTTCATTTTATCCTTCTTGAATAAAATATCTTTGCCTAGAATATTAGGAATTTCATCCACTAATCTCTGACAAATATTTTGTGAATTTGGTCAGTGCTCCTTAATAAGCAATGGCCCCATCAACGCTCAGAGGTATAATAATCATATCATAGTATTATTAAGCTTTACATAGATAGAAATGATTTATAATTATGAAAAGTTGTAGTTATCATGAGCTCACTACAACTTTAAAAACTCGTGGACGGTTGTTCTCGAATTTGCTTAAGAGGCAGACTATGAATTGCTGCTGTTTGCTAACTGGACTTGTGGAAAATTCAGAGTAATGATTAAGCATGCCAGAATTCATCTGCCAAGTAACAATTACGAATCCCAGCAGGGAACAGAACGACATGTTTTACCCAAAATAGCAAACAGACCCTGATCTGGGACAGAATTACCATGAGAAGTTAGAAGAAGAAAGAAATTTGAAAATGGAAAATAATAGGCGACAAATTATGTGAAGGAGGCACAGAAAAGTCCACAGTTACAGGAACAGAGATGAATTTAGAGAACGAAATAGTAACACAAACTGACTTAGTTACAAAGTCACTTGTTACCTGAGGTAGGACTTGTTTAAAACAGATTAGCATTAAACAATCCACAGCAGCTGTTAAATGGGATGCAGTATGAGACACTAATCTAAGAGAGACTTTGCATTCCCTCTGCTCTGCTATCAGAGTCAGAGAAATTGAACCTGTAAAAGAGAACAGGAAGGGAGAAGGAGGAGTTGAGGTGAGATCCATGTATAAATAAGTCAGGCCGTCAGATAAGTTTTAACTGAGGTAAGATTGTAATAAATTCAAAATAAATTGACATAATATAATTATGAGTTGGTACAACAGTATTTATATGTTTGTGTTTACTTATAATTATTTTAATTAAAATTTAATTACATATTTTCTTTTCTTTTCTCCCTCTAACACCTTCCTTACCCCCCATCACTACCTTTCAAACTGACGACCTTTATTATTGGTACATACACACACACACACACACACACACACACACACACACACACACACACACATAACCTGCTGAATCTGTTTAGTGCTATTTGTGTGTATATGTTTTTGGTGCTGAGCTGATCACTTTGTATTGGATAATCAATTAGTGGGCTCAAACCTGGGTAAGACTAATTCTTCCTCTTTCAGCAATCACTAGTTACCTGAAGTTCTTATATTTTGATCCAGAATAGGATTTCAAGTAATTTTTTTTTATTATTTTATCCTTCACTATTTCCTGTTGAAGTTTTTGCTTTGTTTCAGCTCAAGAATAGATGGCTCACTTAACTTGAAACTTTCCTCGCTCATCGTCTTCTCTAATAAATAGAAAAATCATTGGAACATGGTAGAAGTCAAGAAATCAGTAAACTTTAGGCAATATTTTTGCATGTCTGAATGCATTTGCAGTGGCATCTTCTTGACTAACCATCAAAGCTTACTTTAGAGCAGGGCGGTGGTGGCATACTCCTTTAATCCCAGCACTCAGGAGGCAGAGGCAGGCAGATCTCTGTGAGTTTGAGGCCAGCCTGGTCTACAGAATGAGTTCCAGGGAAGGCACCAAAACTACACAGAGAAAACCTGTCTTGAAAAACAAAAAACAAAACAAAACAAAACAAAACAAAAAAAGCTTACTTTAGAGCTATAGAATTATATGTTCAAAGTGACCTGCTGTGGATATCGCTATATGTCAATAAACACTGATTGGCCAATAGCCAGACAGGAAGTATAGGCGAGACTAACAGAGAGGAGAATTGAGGAGGAAGGAAGAATAGGGAGACTGGCTGGAGCTGCGGCGAGGAGAAGGAAGATGTAAAGTACCGGTAAGCCACGAGCCACGTGGCAAAGTAGAGATTAATAGAAATGGGCTAAATATAAGAGTAAGAGCTAGACAATGATAGGCCTGAGCTAATGGCCAAGCAGTTTAAATAATGTAAGCGTCTGTGTGTTTATTTTATGTATGGGTTCGGTCAGGGAACCAGGGACTGGCGGGACTTGGGAGCTGGAGAGAAGCTCTCCAGCAACAGTGGCCAGTATGTCCTTAAAATTCTCAAAAGTACTTTCCTTTTAATCTAGTTTCCCTCTTGATCATAAGAAAACAGAAATTCCTGATCACTATCATTTTGTGATAAATTCATTTTCCTCTCTTGAAAATGTCGGGATCCGCTATTAACTTTTTCTGTTCTTAAGTTTCTTGCTACGGTCTGTTTCTCAGGTTTAGCACTTGGTTTGTGTCCTAGTTTTATCCCAAGTCCTGCAATTAACACCAACAGCAACTTGGAGAGGAAAGAGTTAACTTCATCTTAAAGCTTACAGTCCACCATGAAGGGACGTCAGGACAGGAACTCAAGCAGAAACCTGGAGGCTGGAACTGAATCAGAATCCATGAAGGACTGCTGCTCACTGGCTTGTTCCTTATGGCTTGCTCAGTTTGCTTTACAACATAACCTAGGACTACATGCCCAGAGATGGCACAGCCCAGAGTTAGCTGAATCCTCCTACATCAAATATTAATGCCTTGCCTACAGGTCAGTCTGATGGAGACATTCTCTCAACTGACATTTCTTCTTAGGAGATGACTCTAGCTTGTGCCAGACTGGCAAAAGAAACACTAACCAGCTCAGTGCGTGTTTCCAACAAAGCAACAGTATGTTAATTGGCTTTCTAGAAACATGACAAAAGACAGGAGTGTCAACTTAAACAGAAGAAATATTAGTTTTGCTTATGGTTTTAAAAGTTTCACTCCACAATCATTTAATTCTGTTGTCTTTTGACTGATGGTGAGGATGGACATGGTAGCAGAATCCCTAGAGGAGGAAACTTCTCCCTTCAGGTGGGCAAGAAGCAAAGAGAGAAGGAGGTGGGGAGGGGCTGGACCAGAGATCTAAGGTCCACTTTAAGAACCTGTCTCAGTTCCACCAACTCTCATAAGCACTACAGACTTCTGTCAAGCTGTAATCAAATGGGTTTTGAAGACACTCCACAAATATAAACTGTAATGATTTGTGCCTGTTGCTGTGGGATGGTCTGTATGTCAAACATGCTGCTTATTGGTCAATAAAACACTGATTGGCCAGTGGTCAGGCAGGAAGAAGTATAGGCGGGACAAGGAGGAGAGAATTCTGGGAAGTAGAAGGCTGAGGAGACACTGCCAGCCGCCACCATAAAAAACAGCATGTGAAGATGCCGGTAAGCCACAAGCCATGTGACAAGGTATAGATTTATAGAAATGGATTAATTTAAGCTATAAGAACAGTTAGCAAGAAGCCTGCCACGGCCATACAGTTTGTAAACAATATAAGTCTCTGTGTTTACTTGGTTGGGTCTGAGCGGCTGTGGGACTGGCGGGTGAGAGAGATTTGTCCTGATTGTGGGCCAGGCAGGAAAACTCTAGCTACAGCCTGTCATTTTCCCAGAGAATATATTCCTCTAACACTTTGGCATTTTTCTTAACTACGTTCTATGTCTCTCTATAAACCTTCTAGTTAAACTCAAGATACCCTAAAAAAGAATCTATGTGTGATGTTTTCTTCATAATCTTTATTTTTTTTGTCTTCATAAGCTATTTGTATGAGGAACCTCAGCACTATGAAGCAGCAATTCCCATGCTAAAGATCTATAACTTTCTAGAAACTTTGGTCATTTTCTTAAGAGGGGAATTATTGCTTAATTTTTCCCATATAAACAGATTCTTGATTTGTATGACATGTTCTGAGATGAAGATGGCATGGATAGTCCTGTACATTCACAGAGAGACTTACATACATCATGGTTCGAACTCTTCTTAGGTCCCTTTATTCTCTGACTCTCATTATAGAACTTGATCATACAAAAAAAGATATTTACACAGTGTATTTCAGAATTGCACTCTTCCTTATGGAATGCTACCCTCTCTCTTCTCTTTGCTTTATAAGCAAAAAATATATAATATGTAAATATGTAAATGATGTCTTAGGCGGCAAAAATTACTTCACCTTTGTGTGATACATATCTTATCAAGAATGACAACTTGTATCCAACACATTAACATAAATCTAATTTTACTTATTAAAAGCATGTAAAGATCATTTTTGATTCATTCCCGAATGTGCTATAACTTTTTATATAATGAAGAGTCTTGTGGACAGAAACTGTCATCCAAAGCTTAGACTTTGAAATTGAAAAGGCTAGAAATAGACACTTTCGTTCATTTATCTGTTAGTTGGAGATATTGAAATTCCTTTATATAAATAATATAGACTATGTTACCATCAAAAAGTTCATATGTATCAGGCAGAGGCCTTAATAATTAGTAGTGCTTAATCATTCCATTTGACTGGAATAGACCAAAATTTCTGTGAAAAAAAGGTAGAAGTTTAAGGGACCGAGGATAAAGATGAGTTTTACTTGTTTAACCCATAACCAACTGTGTTATCGTCTTTTAACTTTCTATTTATTTTTTGTGCCTTTCACATCATGCATCTTGATCCCACTTATCTTTCTGTCCCTTCATGTTAAGCCTCTGCCCTTGCAACCACCCCAAAAAATAAAATAAAATTTAAGGGAAAAAAAAATCAATCTCATCATGGGTTGGCTCACCCGTGCCCCTGTTTAAAGGTCAACTCTACTGTTGTGCCCTGGCAAGGTACAGGGCTCCTTCTCTTGAGTGGCGCCGCTGATGAGGGGTTGGATCAGGTACCCCACCTATTGCAGGTGGTGAGTGAGGGGAGTCATCTTTCCTATACCACATGGCAGGAGGGACCTGATCTCCCATCCTCATGACCTCAGGGTCAAGCAAGCAAGGTCAGCTCCAATGGGCTATCCAGGTGAGGTGTAGGACCCTCTCCCCTGAGTGCTTCCGCACTCAGAACAGGGCAGGACCAGTTCTCCCTTGTGTTGTAGTCAGCAAGGGGGTGTACAGCCCTATCCTCTTGGCCTTCAATGGCATCAAGAGCCACAGACATCAACACAGACCACTGCTATATCAAGACCGGTGAACCCAGACATGGGTCCCAGCAGCAGCCCAGGCTCAGACATCACCATGGCCCTGGGTAGCAATCAAACCACCCACACTTCAGCCTGTTCATCACCCCTCTCACCCTTTCACCTCTTCAGATATGCCTCTCTTCACAGGACATGAACCATTCTCTCTCTCTCTTCCTCCCTCCCTCGCCCTCTCTCCCTCTCCCTCTCCCTCCCTTCCCCCTCCCCCATCCCCCTCTCTCCCTCTCTCCTCTCCCTCCCCCAAACCACACCATACATTTGCACATTATGATAGTGTCCATCTGCCTGGCGCGACAAGGCTCTAGGTGCCCCATGTTTTGTCCTCAGAGCCCGCTGCCTTGGGGCCTGCATGTGTGTCTGCTTTCTTGCTCAGTCTTTTTAGGGCAGGACGTCCCCCTCAGATCCCAGGGCAATCCTCAACTGTGTTCATCTTAATCATTATTTCATTGTGATAATGTCTATGGGCTAATATTTAGATTCACCTTTTTTCCTTTTCTTTTTTAATATTATTATTTATTTGATATTTTTATTTTATAATTAACTTAATTTCACATATCAGCCATGGATTCCCCTTCCTCCCTCCTCCCACCCCCTAGTTTTCCCTCACCAATCCACCCCCCATTCCCACCTCTTCCAAGGCAAGGTCTCCCCTGGGGAGTCAGCCCAGCCTGGTAGATTCAGCCCAGGCAAGTCCAGTCTCCTCCCTACACCAAGGCTGAGCAAAGTGCCCCAGCATAGGCCCCAGGCTCCAAAAAGCCAGCCCATGAACCAAGGACAAGTCCTGGCTCCACTGCCTAGGGGCCTCCCAAACAGTTCAAGCTAATCAACTGTCTCACTTATCCAGAGGGCCTGCTCCAGTTCCATGGGGGCTCCTCAGCCATTGGTTCACAGTTCACATGTTTACACTAGTTTGGCTATTTGTCCCTGTGCTTTTTCCAATCATAGCCTCAATATCTCTCGCTCATACAGTCCCTCCTCTCTCTTGCAGATTGGACTCCCGAATCCCACATCTGACAGAGGGCTGATATCCAGAACATATAAAGAACTCAAGAAATTAAACATCAAAATGCCTAACAGTCCAATTAAAAAATGGGCTATAGAGCTAAAGAGAGAATTCTCAACAGAAGAAACTCAAATGGCTGAAAGACATTTAAGGAATTACTCAACATCCGTAGATTCACCTTTTTTCTACATGCATTGTACCATAGTGAAAGGAACTGTTTGTCTGTTTTTATGGAAAGGAGGTCTGAAAAGAACATAAAGGTGGTGACATTTGGAGTCTAATAAAAATTCCTCTATGAGTTCTTTAAAGCTAAATTGGGTGATATTCAAAAAAATTTTGCTAGTAACATTAATAAATCTACTACTTCACATGTACCAAAAAACAAATGAAATATTTAAACTGTTTAAAACTAATATTCTTATCAGAATACACAAATAAACCAGAAAAAAAATGAATTGCTGCTCCTCATTAATACAGATTCTCCAGCTGAAGTTGAAATTTGTAATGAAATATGGGCTGCTTGAAGAAGTCATTTTTCCATCATATCTTTGCAGTGTATCCACTTAAGAAAGCCCTGTCTTCTTTGTTTTAAAACACTGTTGTCAGCTCTATTGAGATTTTCCATATTTGCAGAGAATGCTTTCTGCATAATGTGTTGTGCCGTGTGTTTTGTGTTGTGTGTTGACATTCCTTTAATTAACTTTTTAATCTTTAAGAGAGAAGGTCTCATATGCCTGACTTCAAACTCCCTGGGCACCTGAAGGTGACACTGAAACCACAGGCTAGTGCCACCACACCCAGATTCATTACAATTTGAAACATAATTCTATCGTGGTTATTTCATTTGAACCCATCACCTTAGATGTTGAATCCATATACACCAATTATGTTATTGAGGAGACTTGGAAAATCCAGTCTCTACGTGTCTTTCTATAATCCCTACATATCATATCCTTAAAATTTTATTTTCTCATGGAGATCTGGGTCATTCATCTCACCTTTTCCACCCTGACAATCAGAACACCTAAAATTCAATCTTGACATCTTTTTTCACTTTTATACTCTAATTTTTGTCTTAGATAACAAGTATGATTTTAGAGAGCATGCAAATGAGAAAATAGGAATAAGAAGACAGAAAATAGTTCAAACAGTACTTTTTTTTTTAATTTTAGCTTGCATTACTTCTTTTATGTTTTGAGATTATAATGTAATTACATCTTCTCTGTTTCACTTTTCTGCCTCCATACCCTCCCATAGATCTCCTTGCTCTCTTTTGAATTTATAACCTCTTCTTTTATTAACTGTTGTTGCATGCATGTATATGTTTATGTGTGTTCCTAAATATTATATATGTATATATGCATATACATTTATTTATATGCTTATTATACATGTATGTTTGCTATATGTATTTATATTCAGGAATATATGCATTCAGATATACATATGAATAAATAGTATATATGGAGTATTTAAGAACACACACATATATTCATGTGTGTGTTCCTAAATATTATAACCTCTTCAGTTCTATAATATTACTGTTGTATATATGCTTTCAAGACTGACGATGTGATACTGGATAACCAATCCATGTGTGCACTTCCCTGGAGAGACTATACCTCCCATGCTCAGCATTCCATTTTGGTGTGTAAGTCCTTGTGCAGAGTTAAAGCCTCGTGGTCTTTCCTCCATCCACTTCCGCATGTCTGTTGGTGTCCTCGCTCAGGTCCTGTGTAGCCAGTCAGTCACCTTGGCGATACTCTATGGGTGGGACTTCTGGCATTACTAGGAGACACAACCTCATCTAACTGAACATCTGTCCTTCACAATCTTTCAGCTCTCTCTTTTGCATTGTTCCCCGAGCCTTAGATACAGTAGTTGTTTTGTTATATTCACATCCATAAAATGTGTGTGTGTGTGTGTGTGTGTGTGTGTGTGTGTGTGTGTGTGCACGCTGGTATGAGGATGTCAAAAGTCAACTATCCCCTTGAAAGTCAACCTGTGAACGATAGCTCCAGAGCGGTTTCTCTCCTGCCTCTTGGGGAATGCGAGGACCAAGCTCACGCAGCCCAGCCTGCTCCTTTACTCCTAGCCACCTCACCGGCACCACTTCCACACTCTTTAAAGTGTTGCAGCGCAGCAATGAGAATACTGCTCTCTCTAGCCAGCAAAGGGGACACCTAGCAATGCTTTGGTATATTACTTCATAAATACGTGCCCTGCAGCCCTATGAACTGTTGGTCATAGATCTAAGAATTCTCCAATATGTGGATTTCACCACCTGCTTATTACATCTTTAATCAAAATGTCTAATAGGAATCTCTTTTGACTGAGGGTGCATTTGCGTTTGTTCACTGTTCCTGTCTTTCCTGTTTCTAACAACATTTGCAGAAAAATGAACACTATGAAACAACGTCTTATGTGGGATAATTGAGACAATATATCTACAGATATTTTCAGTGCCCTCTTGCCCAGGGTAAGACAATTCCTGGGCTAGATCAGAGAGCAGCCCGTTGCGTTTTCCGGTTTGCATATGGCCTTTCACACCCATCACACTGACAGCACTAGAGCGTTCAGGATTTAGGGAGCAACTCCAGAGCATCCTTTGCTTCTGCTCCTAGAAACATGTCAATAGTGACAGCACATAATTAGGGACTGTTGTCCCCTTCTTTCTCTGTTGCTCTTCTCTGCTTATCTAAGGATAAAAATTTCCTAAAGTCTATGGTTATTTCTATAAAAACAGAATCTAAGACTGTTTGCAAACAGTACAAATTACAAAGAATGAAGCTTTTTATTTTTGTGGTGCTAATGATATCTTTCCTATGAAATAGTTTTGACCCAACAAGATAACGGAAATTGAAAGAAATTGTTTTGTTTTCAGAACACACCTAAACACTGTTCCCTGGAATACTACTCAGCTTTTACAGAGAAGAATAAGATTTTAGCCATTTTCAATATTCACTTTTAATATGAAATGCTTCTATCAAATGTTTTTTTTAATCAAAGTTTTGGTCCCATTGCAAAGTTTGGAAATGGCCTAGCCACAATGTATTTATGAACTGATAACATTATTAACAGGTTGTGGAGTTAGGTGTTGGAGCCTGCTTGGAGGAAACTGGCCACAAGCATACCTCAGAATGGAAGAGTTTGTATCAGTCCCCATCTTCTCTATGATTCTCAGCCACAATGGGGTTTGTAGAACTATCATCAGGACCCCTCTGTCATAATGTTGTGCCTCATCTCAGGCCCAAGGAAAAGCCAGATAAGTATGGATACACACCACCATTGTGAAGAAAACTCAGATTGATACTTAAAGACAGAAAGCAAAGATGAACATGGTAAAGGGAGATAAAGGGAGAAATTAAGAAGCATTTAGTACAAATATTTTCACAATTATATAAACCTCTGCCCAAATACCTTAACCCTACCTGACTTCATCTTAACCATTGCTTCATTCCTTTTATGCATGCATACGGAAACATTATCTAGATTCAGCCAGAGATACATTGGCATTTTGATAGCATAAACAGAAAATGAGGGGGCAGACAGATAAGATGGAAATATGAAGAAAGACTCTAATATAGAAATGTTATACTTTCTATCTTGGGTGTCCCCAGAAGTCCATGTAATAAAAGCTTGGTCCCCAGTATGACCCGTGAGAGGCAGTGGAAGAACTTTGGTCATTAGTGAATGTGTGTGCCACTTGTATTGCCTTTCAAAGTCTAGACCTTCATCCTCTTTTTTTTCCTCCCTCAATACTGTTCTATCCATAGCAGATTTCTTGCCAAAAAGGAAACTCTTCAATATGCTCTTTTGGAGCTACATGAAGTTTGTAATCTCTTCATCTTCCAAGAATCTAACATAGATTCTACATCCAGAAATGGAAAAATCATAAACTCGAGTATATAGTATATAGAAAAATTTAACAATCATTAAAAATTTATAAACTATAGTTGATGTTGTGCCAGACTTTAATTAACATTAAAACCTTCACTATGACAGATGCTTTCACAGTGAAGATATAACATTGCTATTTTCTTTTAAAACGTATTCAACATATTTTCATTAGTATAGTTTGATAACTCAGCCTCCTTAATGCAAACTAACTTGTGACTCTGGATAACTTTCTCCAGGGATATATAACTTCCTGACATATGGTTTTGCCTTCGTGTGGGATGCAAGCATTACCTTCTAATATATAAGAAAATTAAGTGCACTCAACCATGGAGCAATGCATTTTTATCAGAATTCTGAAAAGTCAGCTCCCTGTTTCTATTTCTCTCAAGCGATGCAAAGGCAAGGGGAACAGCAACTCCAATTAGAGAAGAGAGTCTGTGTCTGTGAGATCCAGAAATTAATGTGGCAAGAGAAAGAAATAATGGTTTAATCACTACCCTCTATACTTGAAATGCCATACTATTAACCCAAACCCCTGATAATAACTTGAAAATTGACAGGATTTTTTTTATTTTAAAATGACCTCTCTGTATCAACTCATTTGAGCTCAACATGTATTAATGTCATGGAATTCATTGATGGGAGAAAAAATTAGATATCCAAGAAGCATGTTTTCCAATGACATGAGGCAGACAATGAAATAAAGTATCTGATGTAAGTTAATAAATAAAATATCAGAATGAAGAAATGAAGAGGATCAACAATGAAGGGCTGTAAATACAAATGGTATAATTATACAGTCCAGACAGACTTCATAGGCTAGCCACATTGGAAGGAAGTCTGGAAGAAGAACTGGTTTCTCTTATATCTTAGGAGAGAATGTTCTAAGTTTTGGGAGTAGCACAGAGCAAAGTTAAGCAAGGTGGCTACCTTAAATTTCCAAGTAACAGCAAGGAGCCAGTCACAAAAGAAAAGGAGTAAGCAGTGTAATTATATAGTGTCGTTGAATGGAGTCTTGTGAGATTTGATGCAGCATGCATTTTAGAGTATCAAAATATCCCTAGTATTGTTTTAGGGATTGAAAGGCAAAGCTAAAACAAATTAGTTCTCAGCTTTGGATTCTCATAAACTATCAAGAAGAATAGGCAAGAAAACACTTGTGTTTACACAAATGAGTAAATAGGCTCTCCAAAGGGAGAGAAGGATACTATATCTGGACTTTAGCCAATGTGCAAGTAGTTCATATTAGGGTTAAGTAGGTGCTAAGATATTTTTACGTAGAAAGTGATTGTGATTTTTTAAAGTATTTGATTTATTTATGTATTTATGGGATGAATTTCAGTCATTTTTCACCTATCACTCCCTTCTCTCAACCCTTTTTTGTAGCTAGAGTTTTCCTACCGGGCCCACAGTCAGGACAAATCTCTCTCACCCGCCAGTCCCACAGCCGCTCAGAGCCAACCAAGTAAACACAGAGACTTATACTGCTTACAAACTGTATGGCCGTGGCAGGCTTCTTGCTAACTGTCCTTATATCTTAAATTAATCCATTTCTATAAATCTATACCTTGCCACATGGCTTGTGGCTTACCGGCATCTTCACATGCTGTTTGTCATGGTGGCGGCTGGCAGTGTCTCCTCAGCCTTCCACTTCCCAGAATTCTCTCCTCCTTGTCCCGCCTATACTTCTTTCTGTCTGACCACTGGCCAATCAGTGTTTTATTCATTGACCAATAAGCAACATGTTTGACATACAGACCATCCCACAGCACTTCCCCTTTTCTTTTTTTTCAAAAAGGAAGATTTTAACATTAACATAGTAAAATTACATATAATTTGGGAATTTGGGCGTAGCTTCTCTTACTACTTCCTGCTGGAGGGGGGCGCTGTATCTTATGGGGACACAAAGAAAATTTTAGGATTATGGAATAGTCCATGAGGCTGTATTGTCTGAGCCAGTTGCCTTCAAACCGTTCTGGATGTTGGATCATCTGGGCCATGCTGTAATCGGAGACCTCTCAGGGGGTCTTGGCTGGTCAAACCTGATGTATCTTAATCTGGAACAAATCCATAGCCTCTGGCTTTCTGTGGAAACAAAATCAGAGCTTCCTTTCCAAAGCAACATATCCTTACATCCAAATTTTGAAGTCAAGGTATCTTTAAAATATACATATTGGTTTAACTCAGCTTCCTTTACAATCAAATATCTCTCTGCAGTTAAGAATCCCAAAGACAACACAATGCAGATTCTCTGTGTGATATCCATCTTTACGTGGCTTATATTTTATACTTCCTTTACTGTCTCTTTAAAGACTTCATTTTTTAAAATTATCTATTTCTTTATATAACTGTATATATTCCTTTTTAACTCTCTTTGAAGCCTACGTACATTTTTACACACCTTTTAAAGCATTTAAAGTCTTGTTCCATCTGAATCTGTCTTATTGTGAATCAATTGTTTTAAACTGCAGCATTTGTAAGACTGAACCGGCGCTATAGCTGTTGGCTCCGCCCACCTCAGCTTCCCAACATGGCGGTGGTACATTTACCGCTAGCTCTGGGAGCCTTCGTGGGTCTATGCTTCTGTGAAAGCAGCGTTTAGCTCAGAAACCTCTTTTTTTTTATTTTGTACTAGCAAAAGCTAAATCCACCATGCAGCTTAATGCGCCACTTGCAGATGCCTCATTCCCGCCATACTGCAGGTCGAGCACATACGCCAGGAACCCGCCATAGTAGCTCAAACACACAGGCTGCGGCTAACTTGAGAGAGACAACTAGGAACTGTTTTTAGCTCCGTTTTAGTATCTTTTTTCTTAGGTTTTAGGTGGAAACTCTTGCCCCACGTTGGGCGCCATTTGTAGCTAGAGTTTTCCTACCGGGCCCACAGTCAGGACAAATCTCTCTCACCCGCCAGTCCCACAGCCGCTCAGACCCAACCAAGTAAACACAGAGACTTATACTGCTTACAAACTGTATGGCCGTGGCAGGCTTCTTGCTAACTGTCCTTATATCTTAAATTAATCCATTTCTATAAATCTATACCTTGCCACATGGCTTGTGGCTTACCGGCGTCTTTACATGCTGTTTGTCATGGTGGCGGCTGGCAGTGTCTCCTCAGCCTTCCACTTCCCAGAATTCTCTCCTCCTTGTCCCGCCTATACTTCTTTCTGTCTGACCACTGGCCAATCAGTGTTTTATTCATTGACCAATAAGCAACATGTTTGACATACAGACCATCCCACAGCACTTTTTTACCTGCAAGAACCTTTCTTCTCAACAAGCTCCTCTTCTACTCTTTCATCTGTGACCCATCAAGTTTAATTGAAGTTTCTTGCCTGAGGATGTGTAGGAGGCCATTTACTGGAACACAGATAGTTTATCAGTGTCTACACTACTGAAGAAAATGGCACCACATCAACAACCATTAACCATGAATAGTCCTTTCAGAAAGTGATAGGATTGCTGAGTCCCTACACAATCCATGGTGAAATGTGTATGGGCTCATTTTATGCAAGTCTTGTGCCAATGACTGCCTCTATAGTTAAAGAAATAGGAATGAGATTATCACTCAGAACAAAGGAAAAATGTGTACTTCTGATTAGCTTGCTCAAATATAAGAGTCAAGATGGCAAATCTTAGAGAAATGATAACAAACATGTTATTTAAAGATACAATGCGAATAAGTTGCTATATAGCATTGATTTCATAAAATAAGAAGACATTAAATTCCAGGCATAGAACATAAAATCCTTTTCTTTTCTTTTCTTTTCTTTTTTTTTTACAATGTCATGGTGCTTTGCAAAAATATGAGTTTGGTAGTTACATGATCAGAAGTGAGTTTTGAGAAGGAATGTTTGGAGGCAATAAAATTAGTTAGCACAAAAGGTAACAAGATGAACTGAGATGTGTAATATTAAGAATGAGATGGAGACAAGATGCACTGACAAGATAAAATGGACCAAAGGTAAGGGATATCTACAGAGTAAAGTCGGGAGATAAATGATATGAAACTATAATAAATGAGATGTCAAGATCATTAATCAAAAGCCTAAGTCCAGAAGCAGCTAAGAGAGTCTCTCAGAGAAATTCAAACTTCATAACCTGTGAAGCCTTCTCAGAACAATGTTTAAGAACTGGTATCTAGACTGAGCAGAAGGAAATAGCCTAAAGTTCTAATTTTCAGAAATTTAATTTAAACAACCAGGTCATGGGATGCCATGGGAAAAGTAGACACATATATAGCTAGCAAGAAGAAGAGGAAATTGAGCAGATCACCGGGTGAGGAGTTCCTTACGAAGTGGAATGGTGGGAACTGGTGAAAAAGGAAGTCATGGGAAATAAGAAGTAGAAAGAAAAAGGATTCCAGGAATGCTCTCAAATCAAGAAGGCAGTTTGGGCAGACATGAAAAGCAACAACTAGGTCTAAGAAAATTCTGGGGAGATGGCAACTGTGAACATAAGATGTGTCTCTCCATAAAGTTCAGTCAAGTAAAAGGGAGGATCACTGAGGTGTCTCTCCTCAGAAAAGGGTTTAAAACAGAGATTTCTATCTTTAAAAGTGATTTTCTAGTAGACAGAGTCAATGAAAAACAAGAATAGACATGTGAGTTTCCAGCAGCAATTCTGAGAGGACCACCCACACCAAATTAGGAGCGTTAATGCACTACCTACTGGAGAAAGCTGTGTTTCTTCCTTATCTTACCACTTTACAGTTTGCAGCACTCATTGCCTTATCAATAGCATTGCCTCATGGAGCAAGATTTTATAGACAGGAGCATCTGGGCTTTCAACCTACAGATACATATTCAGACTTTTGGTCTCTGGAGATAGTTTAGAATGGCGAGGGTGGGACTTAAAATCAAGAGGATTCTATATAAGTTAGCATAAACCAGTGAATTTGATGGCAATTAATAAATGATGTCTTGGTTGTGGATTTTCAAGAGTAGAGTTAAAGAGATTATGAAAGCTGCAAAAGATGGAAGAGTGAGTGAGAATAAAGGTAGAGCACTTGAGGAATGTGTTGATGCATAGATGAAAAGATAGCATAATTTTCAAAAGGAAACAGAATAGAAAAAACTTTGGCAATTGTCACAATTCACTGGGGCATAATCCAAATAAGCACATTTATTGGAAAGAAAGGAAAAGTATGAAGAAACTGAAGATGAACTAGATAGAGTGATTTATAAGTCACAGGTCATGGAAGCGTTGACCTGTGAAATGAAATAAATAAAATTTCCTTTTGGCAAACAAAACAAAACCTCATAATTATCTCCTTGTCTTACTCATTTTTATATTTTATAAATAGCCTCAATGGGTACATATTACTTTTATATTATTTAAACATAGTTTTACTAATTCCTTGAGAACATTACACAATGTGACAGATCTGGAGTTAAAAATAACTAAAAATGTCACATTGGACTGGTAATATAGCTCAGTGGTAGAACACTGTATAGCACACACAAAGCCCTCTGTTCAATCCTCAGAGCACACCCCCATGCACACACATAGCCATTTTAACCAAACACCCAATAAATCTGTTAGAACAGAAATGCTTTACTCAATAACTTTGCAGTGCTGATTGGAAGTGAGGAGTCAGTAATGAAAGTCATTGAGATTATCATGACTACGATGATGTTAAACAGATAGCATCATTGAATAAATGACTTCATGACAGGGCACTGTTACAGTCTCTCAGCTTGGAAAGTTCCATAACCTTCTTCTTTCAAATAAAACAGGTATGTCGAATAATAGGGCTACTTTACAAGTTTTTACAAGAGTATAAATAAATATCCAATTAACAAAGCAATAAGCAGCTTCAATCATCTTGCCTTATGGACTTTTTTTTCACAAAGGTACTAAAATATCCAAAGATCAACCTAAATTTCCAGTTAATCATGAGGTTAACAGTTCCCAAACTTGGCAAAGTATAAATTTTAAGGCAGTAGCTCAGTAAAACAGGTAAACATTGAATATGTTTGTCACCAGAGATCACTTCCCTGTCCACATCAATAGTCCTCTACCCTCAACTTTAAGACAAGGACAGTTTTGTTGTTGTTGTTATTGTTTTGGGGCTTCCTTTGATTGAATCAGACAGAAAACTGCAATGACTTATAATTCACTGTATATATACTATAGGAGAAAGGCAAGAGAACCACAAATTTGTACAGCATTTTATTAGATAATCTTTAAAAGGATATTCATCAAATGAAACAAAGGGGGAGATCCACGTTTTAAGACTGTGTTATGTTCTATTCTTTGACTTCTTTCTAATCTTGCTATTTTTAAAATATGATTTATTTATCTGTTTTGTCATAGTTTTCTATACACTTTGCTTTGACTTGCAGGTTGATTTATCATAGTATCCATTATTAAACTACCATGGTGGAAAGTGTCTGCAGTCATCTTTTAAATATATCTGGACATGGATTTGGGTGACCCCAATTCAGTCAGATCAAAGACTGGGAGGAGAGATTCCTGCCATTCCATCCCTGAGTGTTTTATATGAGCACCTATTTCTTTACCCTCAGTCTTCTGGTATATTTCACTTTTGATACTGGCATTTGCACAGCCAATAACTGCCTTGGACAATGGCCTTGCTATTGTCATAAGGATAATATATTTTCCCAAAGATGAGTTCTTCTTGGAACAATTTATCCAGTGGCTTAGACTCTCCTGCATCAGAGCTCGGCAGGTCTTCCTGTTTCAACTGCCTGTGAGTCTAAGATTTATTAGGCTATACTCACGGCACTTTCCTTGAGTATATTTCATTCTGCTGGCCTCCTGATGGGCTGCAGTGAAAGTCGAGAGAGCTGTAAATGTTATGTCACACTCATGGATTCCTTAAGTGCACATACTTTGAAAGGAAGCTAAATATGTTTCAGGCTTTTATTATTTCATTATCTTTCCATAAACTGGTTGCAGTGTGCATAGTAGAGCAAAAGCTTAAGAAAAACAAGAAAATAGAAATCTGCAAAAGAGGAAACCAAGAAAACACTGGTCTGAAGCTGTCTTGTTCTTTCTTTTGACCTGCTTTGACCTTGATTCTCCAAGTCTTCCTACCTCTACCTCGTTATTCCCACTATCCTCTCCATTCTTGTACCCATTGCTTCCTGTTTGATCTCTCTGTGCCTGGATTCCTTGCTATGTGACCAGTTGGGTTTGGAAAATTTTGTGCACTAAGAAATCTTGAGATGATGGAGAATAAGCATAGTTTGGTATGCTCTACTCCTGGACTATTCCAGACTCGGTGTCAAGTTCATATCAGGGCTTGTTTTTTTTATGATGTAGTTACAGAAGTCAACCCTTTAAATACATGGAATTCTTCTTCTGGTACTTTCAATCTTTAGCTCAGAAGTAAAAATTACTTCCTGTTATTTTGGATCCCTGAATGAATTGCCTCAAATTATTGTATGGTTCCTTCAATCCATCATACTTCTATAAGTAGCCCTTCATTAAAATATTTTGTATCATATTCATCTGATATGTCTTCCCAAGAAGTCCTTGATTGATGCCTATATTAAGAATCACCCCTTGTGACTGGGTTGCAGCTAGCATTTCAAGAACAGATACCTCGTACTAATGGGTGTGTTTGTTTGATTTACATTTCTTGTTACATTATGTATTCCAAGTGTTCATATCAAAATAATATTATTTAAAGTCATAAAAATGAAATATTTTCCTTTGTGTTGTCTGGGCTAATTTTATTGTGTAAAATCATAGAGTTTTACAAATTATTTGTTTATGTACCTCATAAGATAAGACATCCTCTGGTCTAGGCTCTGCTTATATGGTCTCTACTCCTTTATGGCACTAATGGAAACTCTTACAGTATAAATTGTAACAGACAACCAACAGAAGGTGAATTGAGGGGATTTGAATAAATCTTATTTACAAACATTACTGTAGAATCTTTAGAGGGCCACACATATGTTTCTATAGTTTGGTTATATCATGTTCTTCTACGAGACGTAAGACTTTGGTGAAACACTTTGTAAATAGACAGATTAGGCTGACAAGAAATAGCCAAGGTGTAGTCTAGTTGGTATCCTTTTATTGTTGTTTGTTTGTTTGTTTATTTTAACATTATGTGAATGCAGATTAAGCTAAACACCATAGCACATAATCATCTCCATCATAAAAAGCCACTAAAAGTCCCATTGTGGAAATCCTGGGAAAAGGTCAATAGAGAAAACTCTAGTATAACATACAACCAAGGGGTGGAATTTCTTTAAATCTTTGGAGTAATATAAAAAATAGCTCGCATGCCAAATCATACAAAAGCTTAAGCTTCTCCCTTCAGCTAAATGAGGAACATTGATGGTAAAAAGAGGGATCTGTGGTTGGTATGTAAAATGAATGAAAAAAAAATTTAAAAAAGAATGTCAAAACTCCACAAAGGGGCAGGTTCCTTTTTTTTTTTTTTTTTGTTCCTGTTTTTTTGTTTTTGTTTTTTGTTTTTTGACCAGTAATTTCAATACTGTTTTAGTTATGAATTTTACAAGTGGCTGGTCATGAAGGAAAGGTTCATCCCCATTGGTTTTGCTACATAATATAAGCAATTTATTACTTTCAAACATATGTAAAAATCATAATTTTAGAAGACAATTATTTTTCTCTTTTGTAACATGTTAATAAGAAATATTTTTGCTACAAGTCCCCCCACCCCGGATTTGTTTCCTGTAAATTAAGCTACACTCTACAAGGAAAGTGTTCCTATCATTTTGTCAGACTATAATTCTAATGTGTCATTTGTCTTGTTTTATCCTGCAGTAATCACTTTAATGTAAAGAAAATTCAAAGCAAGGGTAAACTAAAAGCGCATTGCTAGATTTTTGCAAAATAATTGTTGCCTTACAAAGCTGGATTAACATTTTTTTAGGAAGTACCATAGTTTATATTGAATGGAAAATAACAACCTAAAAACTTGTTCAAGATATTTTTACAGATAATAGATAATTTTATTCATTAGTTAGATACAGAATAATGTCATTAGTGCTTATAGAAATATTATCAATACCATCTCCCACTTCTGAGAATATTATTTTGCTTTTCCTAGTGTAATTTTAAACACAAAATCATAATGGAAAACTAATTCATGAGGGCTAACAATATGATTAGTAAAAAAAAAAGTTTTAATAGAGGCATGTCACTAGAACAAGATATCTCAACACAATATTACAGATTTTTAGTAAAAACATGAAATCATAGTGTTTCATTTATTCATTTACCCAACAAAATGACTTGCCTCACTGAGGTTCCTTTCCAGTGCATCAGGTATGTGATGGTCAAACAAACAAAATAAAATGACCAGCACAGGAAATAGCATTTGTTAAACAGGGATTTTGCATCAGAGCATGAAACCTACACATAAGCTATCAAAGAAACTTTATTTAGATATTTTTAGATGCCATGCAAAGAAACAAAGAGTAACTTGCAATATCTTGAGAAAGAAGAATGTTAGACACTTAGATAAGGAAGGAAAAGACTTTGAGACAGAAACGTAACAACATTCATCAGACATCTATAAAAAAGAAGCCTCTCCTTACAGCCAATGGAAGCCATCACAGAAAACCACAGCTGGACACAACACAGAGATCAACAGATCATGGGAAACCCAGCCCCAGTGGAGACATCTACATCTCATCTTCTGCATCTAAAGTTTAGGTAACATGTGGTGGAGGGGGTTGTGGTAAAGGAGGCAGAAAGATTGTGAGAGTCACAATACCAGAAAGGCGGCTGTGAAAGAATCTCTCCCAGAAATAACTGCACAAACAAGAACAGAACAAGGGCAATATCAATAGACATACTACTGTGGAAGAGGAAACATTTCTTGTCTTCCCATCCATAGACATATAACTGAACTAAAGGCATGTAATGACTGATGGGAGAAAGAAAATCATCCTCTCTCAGGGATGAGTCCCTTTATAGGTTGTCCAGTGAATAGCTGTCAACCCTGAAATCATATACATAAAACAACAAAAACAAACGTAATAGGTTGTAGTTTTATATGTGTGTGAACATGCATGGATATATATGTATATATTGTATCCTATTATATGTTATTATATATTAAATAAAAATATCAATTAGAGAGTGGGAGGTATGGAAGAGAAATAGAGTGTGGGTATCTGGAAAAGGCTGGAGGGAGGAAAGGAAAGGAAGAAAGTGATGTGATTCTAACTCAATTAAAAACATATTTTTTTAAAGTTATAAAATTGAAGCAGTAGTTATATAATGCCAATAGGAACCATTCACCAGAAAGAGCCAAATACCCTGATATATAATGTATCTTATAATACAGTAAGGATTATATCAAAGAGAATTAAACTTATCAAATAATAGTAGTGGAAAATTTTTAGATTCCAGAAACGGAAATGTATAGAACTAGCGTGTAACTTCTTCACAGTTTGGAAGTGTTCAATTCAGCTTTTAGAAAGCAACTCTAAAGAACACAAAACAAATACAAATAAGCAGAAGAGTCAGGCATTTTATTCTGGGATCTTGCAGGAGAATTATTTATACAGCCAATTCACTGTGCCAATAAAACCACCTAAAACAAAGGACGAAGTCAGCAATTGGCTGACTAGTACTAGCCATAGAGTTCTTGGAGGACTTACAAGGTTTGCTAGAAGGACAGGAAGAGAGGAGAGAGGATTTCTGGGGCAATTCCAGGGCTGACAGATCAGGAAAATCATGGAGAGAGGGTCAGCCAATCAACGCACAGCTTTCCTTGGATTGATCAGGGCTTTATCTCAATTTCTGACTCCCAGGTTTTTATTATACTGAAACAATTTAGGTAACAGTTTCTCTGGGAAAGTGCAATACAAGCACAATGCAACAGCAGATGTAACCATTTGAAAACAAATAGAATTTTAAAAATGAAAAACAAATTCAAACAATTCCATATTTTTTCAAAAAATCATACTGAAAACTATGAAGCACCAAAGATTAACATAAGGACACAGAAAAAAATAAATAAAATATGACTTTTCAAAACCAACAAATGTAGTGCCTTCACAAGTGTAATAAGGTAATTGACAGATCTTTTTCTGTCCCTGAAGAAGAGACAAAGGACAATTGTATGAAGAATATGAAGACAGTAAGCAAAGGAGGAGCAGAACCACATCCTGAAGAGAATGAAAACAAGCTGGGCTTTGTAATTGCTCTGCTTTCTGTCTACATACAATTTCTAACCATATTTCTCCATAGAAGATGAGCAGAGAATGATGCGGCTGCTGGTCTGAGGAAGCACAAAGCAGAGTTCATGGAGACTGAGCCTGATGAAACTTGCTGGGCACACATAGGATCCCCTAAATCTGCATTTGATCTTCCTGAGTCTCGGAGGTTATATTAGTTTACACGTTTAAGGTTGAAATTCTACAAGACCGAGCTAACAAAAAATTAATCGAGTTAGAAAGAGCACTTTCTACCCCCACAGAAGTGGTTGAGAACCATTCAAATTCCTAATAAGCAGGCAATAGAAATCTCATCTAACAACCAGAATGTCCGGAAAAACTACAGAAAAGATCTTACTTCAGATTACCTTAGTTTTGTCAGAGCAGATGCTTAAATATAAGCCTGAAAAGAATCAAAGCTGCTGAAATGTGAGCAATGCATAATGGAAACAGCAAATGCTTTCTTCTCAAATGCACACTATCCATTCTCAAAGTCACAAACAAAATATGAAATGATGGGACAAACGAAACCATGCAAGAATGACTATTCACTAGTAAAGGAACATTTTTAGAAATTAAGATGGTGACGTTTAAGTATAAAAGGCTTTTAAAGCAGCTTAAGAAACTGTATGTTTCAAATAGAAGGACACATGCAAGAAATATGTATATTTGAATGTTTATCAAATGTGAGAAAATAACAATAAACCATATAAAAATGTTTCATATAAATGTAATGCAATCATTATTTTTTACACTATAACGACATTAATACATAGAAACTTTTGTTCAAATGAATGTATTTCCAGAAAACCTTTACTCACTAAATAATGGAGGAAGACATAGAAACCCTAAACAAACCAGTAAAACAAGTGCTAATTGCTTTCTTACACAAATATCATAAAACTCACAAAAAAGAAATCAGAAAATCCTCGTTTCATTATCAAATTTCAGTGTTAAAGAAGCTCCTCAATATATTCAATGAAATGAAAACAAAAGGCAATAGTTACAGTCCCTTCTTGTACAGCGGCTCTTGTCACTCAGCACCTGTATGATCTTTGATGAGTCACTCAGTGCCAGCCTCACTTTCTCATCTATAGAAGTGCTCCTGGGGTTCAGAAAGAATGAACAAATCCTCATCTGAGGGTTCTATCTTCCCTTTGGGTCAGTAGACACCACCAATCCCAAAATGCTTTAATGAAAGCAAAATCCCTTAAAGATTAAAATTTTATCATCTTAGGCAACCCTGTCTTTGATAAAGGAGCTCTGTTGACTTACATTGAGGTGCCTCTTCTGAACCCTTGAAAGTACAGGACGAAGTCCACCTGTGTTGCAATCCTGACAATGGCTCCTGTAATCTGTCTTTGCCAATCCTAAACATCTCTGGGTGGTACATCAGGTATGCCCAGCTATTTCTCTGCTTGCAATTATTTTCTCTTCAATAAGTAACATTTTCTACTTGCTTGCTTGACAATAGTGGAATAAAAAATGAAACGCTTATTGAATAATCTTATACTTAATGCCTTTATTGTAATCAATAAAGATATGATTAAAACCATTATTTAATCATGTTGTCTATTTTTTTCTGTCTCACAGTAGTGAACTTACTGAGCTTTTATCATAATTTGTCATTCCAAAAGAGAAATGGAAACCGGATTTTAAAATCCATTTTACTAAATGATTCCCCCTTGTCTTTACCTAACTCCATTTCACCCTTTCTTTTCACTCACCTTTATGTGCTTTATAAAAATTATTAGGTTTCTATGAAAACTGCAGAATTCCATATGTTCCGATGTAACCCAGGATAGAATTGGGCACACAGGACTGAATATTCCCCAAGTTCAGTGAGAAGTGTCCCCATTATTGCTTTGTCCTTCACTGACAGTGCTGGCCTGAGATATATGTTTGTGCTATGTTTTCTCTCTGCCTCACATTGCTGTAATGAGTTGAGCTGTCAGTGCTGAGAATGTTCCAAAAGGACTATGAATATGTAGAATGCAGCAAGATAAGATGAACCGGAGTATATAATGTTGACTCCAAGGACATTGGATTCCTTGGTTATACCATTTTACTAGTACTATTAAGCAATGCTCATTTTTCAAAGGTTTTTCACTCATTTTCATGCAACCTTCCCAGAACATGCACATAAAGGATGTTGATCTGAATTCAATCAAAATCACAAAGTAGGTTAGAGGGAACAGGCATGCAGGGAGCCCCTATTATTTACTCTCTGTGTCTTTTCCTGCTGTCCTTGCTTTCCTTTTAAAGTTTTGTCCTCCATGTACTTCTAACCCTTCAGCTTTCTATGGATGTTCTGCCCAATACTCACCTTAAAGAAACAGCTTGTGCATAAGGAGTTTGTTGTTCAACTATGGTCCCTGCATCACAACTTTTCTGGCTTCATCATGTAAGAGACATACATGGCCAAGAAGGACTAACTAGTTGATTCTCTTTCAGCTTAAAATTTCATGGGTGACTGTGACACATTGTGTTTTAATTGTTTCTCCTGCTCATAACCTAAGAAGTTAATATGGCACTTTATGGTTTTTAACTTGAGCTTTTTCTTTTTCTTTTTTTCTTTTGAGACAGAATCTCAAGATGCACAGACTGGCTTAGAACGTGAATTTGCTTTGATGGAACGTGAATTGTAACCTGTGATGACCAGGAACTTCTGATTCTCCTGAGTCCACCTCCCAAGTGCTGGAATAACAGGTATACACCATTATGCCTTTAATACATGACCAGGAGCTTCTTCAACCCTCCCTTTACCTCTGCCTCGAGATAGGATTGCTAAAGGAATAGGAATTCCATCATTTTCTCTAGCCTGGCTATTCAGGGAGCATTCAGGATCCAGCATTGTTTCTGCCCCCAATTCTGGGTTTGCTTTTCAGGATGATTGTATCCGGCTTTTACATCAGTGCTAGGAGTACTAACTCAAGTTCACACGCTTGTGCAGCAAGTACTGTCTCAAAAACCACATATATGCAGTACACCCTAGGAATAGGACCTGGCGTTATCCTCTGACCTCCACACCCACAGGTACATGCATGCACATGACTGCAGCTACAACCACCTATTTTTTTTTAATTCATTCATGCACAGACCAAAAGAAAAAAAAATAACAATGTAAGGATTTCAATGCCTAAGTGGGCTTTAAACAATAATGTAAATTCTTAACTCGAAAGTATGGGGTTGCTAACTAGTGTACATCAAAACAAGTACACCCTGGTACTGAATATGTATTTACAACTTGAGTCAATAAATCAGCTATTTTTTTAATTAAGCATTTTCACGCTGATTTTTCATAGATTGAAAATTCATGAAGTGTACATGCATGGTGTTTATATCTCTAGGTATGTACATGCATGCTAATTCTCACATATGAACTCAAGCTCTCTGCTATAAAAAGAGATGCAAGTGTCTTAGGAAATGAAGCTATTTATTAAAAAAAAAACAAGTAGCTGAAAAAATCGATACTCCTATTAAGATTAGTTTAAATAAACACAAATATCAGAATAAGTGGTAAAAGAGACCTCATGCAAAAGGGAAACCAGATGGATCTGGTGAAAAAAACATTGACATTTCTACCCAATGGTTGAGTTCCCAGGTCTCAGAAGCTTTGAATTCAGGTGGGACTTCAACTTCTCCTACATGGTGGTTCATCAATTGAAAGGAGATCCATTCCTCAGTCATCTGGAGGTGATAGCATCATGAGACAGAACTTATCATCTAATGGGTTATATTCAGGACATGAAAACAAGGAAAAATTACAAGCCATAGATCATGAAGGTCAATTTGCCACAGCCCCAAAGTAAGAGATAAACATACGAGGCAGATCTAGACAGGAAGAGATTGGACATGGACATACTGAGAGTTTCTGGTAGCAAGAGGCTGTACAGGTATTGAAGGTTGTGAGGGTCATGAGCCTCACATTCTGAGGCTTGGATTACTGTGTAGTCTGATAACTAAGTGTGAAGTCAGGGAATCAACCACCCTCTGGAACAACCTATGGAACTTAAGTTTCACCATCCATGGAGGTGAGAATTCTGAAGCTCCAGTGAGTACTTGGCTTTCAGTTTAATCCCAGGTAATTACTGCTAATTGGATCTGAGAGCATGGACACTGGTCCTCCTGTGTAATTCATTTGCTTTTTGCCACTCCATGTTGCAACTGAGAAACAGTCCTTAATCCAGAATATTAAATATTCATAGGCATGTGAACTAGGGAGTCTCAGGAGCATGAGAGAATCTGCTCAGCTCACAGATCATGAAGTTAAGTGCAGCCCAAAGAGGCCTCTTGTATGCAAGGAAGAAATACTTTTAAAAGAAAGCTAGCTCTGGTGGAGCTCTGACACATGACCAGTATGGATGAAGCACCCTAAATGGTATGAAAAATAAGAGACTCCAAGTTAAGTTCATACTTCTGCTCTCTGCCTGGCAGATTCCAAATTCCAGGAACCCAAAAGAAAGGTGGCTCAATATTTGAACATTTTCCTGGGCCTCTTGCTTCCTTGGTTATCTTTTAAAAATAGTCTATTGGTACTTTCATTTTATTCTAAAAAACTGCTATGTTTTTACTCCCTCAATCTTACAATTTTATTTATATACCTTATTTAAATGTCTTTCACTTTCTATCCTGTATTCTTTTCTATTTTTTTTTCATTTTGACCTGTTTCTCCTTCCTTTTACCCTTTTTTTCATTTATTCTTTATACTCCATTTTGTCCTAAATAACTTTAAACCTCACAGAATACTAGACACTACCTTTTCCATTTTTCTGTTCTGTGATCAATGCATAGTCTATTAGCTGCTTTTAACTCATTTTCAGTGTGTTTCTATATCTTGTCCTGGTTGTTAGTAGAGCTGTCACAGCTGTTTGTCTTTTTCCTCTCTGGGTACTATCGGGCATTAAACCCCCAAGAGTATCTGAATTAGCAAGATTCCAAAATAAAACCATTATAGATGCCTGAACTAAGACACAAACCACAACACAGAAATACAGGGAAGATGAAAAAGTAAATCAAGGACGAGTCTTCCAAAGATGGTGACTCCTGGGATATCCAAACTGAAGCTCTTGAGAACAGAAATCAAAAGGTATACTTAGGTATGATTTAGATGAAGGAAAGAATTTGGGGAAATAGATTCTAGGTTATACATTGAGAATAGATATTAGGGGCTGAGGAGCTGGATCCACATGTAAAGTGCTTGCTGCTCCAGTCTGATGATTGGATGTCTGAGTTCAGATCTGTTGCAGGATGTTTGATCATACTGTGAACCTGTTGGTTGTGTTATTTACATAAAAATCAACCATAGGTCAAAGGCAGAACAATCAGCCAGTCGACTGGAAGTAACTATAGAGAGTGAGGGGAAGTTGGGAAGTCAGAGAGAGAGAGAGAGAGAGAGAGAGAGAGAGAGAGAGAGAGAGAGACATAGGAAGTAGAAGGGAGGGGCATCTGGTTTGAGGAGTTTTGCTTCTGATAGTAGAGGAGGAAGGTCATCTGGTTGGTTGCTTTCTCTGCCTCACTGAGCAGGCAGATTTTCACCCAGCATCTAGCTCCAGAGTCTTTATCAGCAAAATAAAAAGACAGAGACTTAGTTAAAACAACATTTGCCTCCCTACCTAGAGGAGGCTTAGGCAGCCACAGGACCTGAAGGCTCCCCTAGGCTGCAAGGCAGTAGTGGCTGCAGAGTTCCAGTCAGCAGCTAAGGCAGCCCCTGTGCAGCAGATTAAAAGAAAAAAACAAAACAAAACAAAACAGATCTCCAGAAACCATGTAAAAGCCAAACACAGTAGTGCACAGGCTATACTTACTGTGTGGTGCTATGGAGAGATGGGATGTAGGGACTTGAGAATTATTGCAAGTGGGCCACCTAGCCTGGCTTGTGCAGAAGTGAACAAAAGAAACATTGTCTCACACAAGATGGAAGGATAGAACTGAAGTGAAAATTTGTCCTCTAACCTCCACATGTACAAAACTGCACTTTATATCACACACATGAACACACACACACACACACACACACACACACACACACACACACACACACGAGCAGAGGAGGACAGGAGGGAGAGAGAGAGGGAGGAAGGGAGGGAGGGAGGGAGGGAGGGAGGAGAAAAAATATGAAGTAAGGCAGACATTAAGCATGTTGTAGCACTAAAAATGACATTAACTATATCTCAGTTTGAATTTTAAAAACAGATATGAAATGCTCACATAGCAAGTATTCAAATGCAAATCATGTTGTTCTTACTGCTTAATTTTGATTGTTAGATCAATGTTTGATCCTCCCTTAAAGACAAACAACAGTTCTTGTCACAGTTTAAAATATAAAGAAGCATAATTGTGTGTTTGAGTGTATACATATATCTTAAAATCAATACAACTCTCAATTATTTATTTTATTAGCTGATGAACGATTGGTTTTCACATTTTGAGATAGCCTCACATTGTTGCCCAGGTTACCCTCTGATTCAGCTTCCTAAGGACGGGCATTATTGGCCTGCCCCTCTGTGCCTGACTGAATTAGTTTAACCTTTACATAAAGGATCTTCTTACTTTACTTATCACTGTAGCCTAAATATTAACTATAGCAAAAATGATCGAATAAGTCCAAGCTAGAAGTGATCAGTTGTTGAATTAGAGAACATTACTCTTTTAATAAAATCACCTTAAAAATAGGACACAGAAAACTCTTTAGAAGCTCTAATGAAAGCAATGGCTGTCAAGAAGCGATTGTTTTAATTGATCATTTATATGGTGTAATGCATTATAATTCCAGTTATATCTAGAGATATATTTACTTGAGGTTTCCTGATAACAATATTAGCTAATGTTTGCTTTATCTGATATAATCAAATTAAAATACCCCTGCAACATTCTGTAACGACTCTCTTTGGATTTCCATCAAGTTCCTTTGTGCCATGGAAAATTGCGGTGGTTTTCTTTGTCTGCACCTATGTTGACATGTTTCTGAGTGATGATTTTACCAACATTGTGTGCCTGTATAGAGACAGACTGCTATGTAGGCTTTGTGCTTCAATATTACAGTCTCCATCTGGAAATTCAAGCAGTTCCTACCACACATGAAATTGAATCTGTTAATTTAAATTAACTTGAGAGAGAATTTTCTCCTGTCACCTAGTCTCCAGTTTCCTGAGAATTATCTCTGAGCTAAGAAGATGGCAATTTGGCTTACTTTGTATCTTCAGCGATTGAAAATGAATCTGAATTAACTTGGAGATAACAACTCACCAGTGCTAAACGGATGGGTGGAGAGCAGAACATGAACCTTACAGGAGAGAATTACTTTGTAAATTGCCCAAAGTAAACCAGATAGCAGAAACACATTTGAGGCAAATGTACTTTTGTTATCTTAAAAGAAGGGAAAACTGAGATTCATTTTCCATAGTGATACTGACTTTTCCAAGCTAATGCTTTCTTTTACAGTCATCAACAAGACTTGGAGAAAGGACTTGTTTTGTGCTTTGGTTCTGGAATGCAAACTGCTCTGTTCATCTGTGGTTTTGACTGGGTTCCAGAGGAAGGGATGGAAGAATAAGAGGAAATGCCCCTGTGCAACACACACACACACACACACACACACACACACACACACACACACACA
>CABHPR010134882.1:0-18824 GCA_902168415.1 Peromyscus melanophrys
GCCATGGTGGATCATCATGAGAGGTGACTTTCCTCAGGGCCAGTAGTGAACAGAAGGCAGCCAAACAGCCTCATCTATTGAGACTGTGAGGTCCCAAGAAGGGCCTTTAGTGGCTCACCATAGTGCCTGGTTATGCTGGGTGAGGGCTATGTAGTCTCACAATGAGGGAAGATGTCTTGATTGGAAGAGCTACCCAGTGTTCTGATGTGTGAGGCTCTCCACCCTGCCTCTACTGACTTTTAACTTGCCAATTCTTTGTCCTGTCCATGAACAGGTGGAACAGGGCTAGTGGCACCATTGTCATCAGAAGGCTGGACACTAGGAAAAGCCTAGAGGGTGACCCAGGCTTGGCCTATAGTTCCTTCCTCGAACTCTTGGGTTCTTAGGGATGAAAGCTACTCCTCAGGTGAGGTCACTCTGTAGGTTGTGGAACATTTGGGGCACAGGTTGGGTCTTGAGGGTTGTAGGTCTTCCAAGCTCTTTGCTTTTTGGTGGGCCACCATGTCACACCAGCTGCAGCTGTCATGTCTTCCTCACCAGGATAGACTGGACCGTTGAGCCATTTATAAACCAAATAAAAGCTCTCCATTGTTTTTTGTTTGTCTGCTTTACAATAGTCACACCATCGAGGCGCTGAAACCAGATCTTCCTTCAAGTCTCATTTAGGTGACTCTGCAGTGTTTAGCAATTATCGGGCAAGTTTTGACTCTGAAAACCCATCCACGACACAAACTTTGCCATGGAGAATTGTCAGACTGATGTATTCTTTCCCACTCTTCCCCACATTAGAGAAATACAAATAAAGTCTGTCAAGTATCCTGCCACAGTGATAAGGGAAGTAACAGATAGCCACAGATTCCATACATTCCTCCATATTTCCCAGCATCCATAGCAGAATGAAGGGAAATTCCTGGGCTTTGGCTATGGTGGCCCAGAGCTGGGGGCAGTTATGCATCACAGCGTCCTGAGCATCCTGCAAAGCCTGGCTGTCCTGAGCCAGGATCAGCATTTCTAGCAGGTGCTGCCAAAGAAGGCAGCTGCAGATCTGCTCATTTCTGCCCTGGGGTTGTCATTTCCAATTAGTACAAGAGCCAGGGGCTATCCCATCA
The DNA here is from genome assembly GCA_902168415.1 of Peromyscus melanophrys. Lineage (NCBI taxonomy): Eukaryota > Metazoa > Chordata > Mammalia > Rodentia > Cricetidae > Peromyscus > Peromyscus melanophrys. The sequence goes on from CABHPR010134882.1 coordinate 1,110, forward strand.
GGACTCTCAGATCCCTGGGCCTATTTTCTCCTGCTCTGTCCCTGCACGGAGAGTAAACAGATGAAGAGTGGTTATAAATGTGTATGAAGAAATGAAGCAGGACATGGATCAGCTTCCGACCACAAGAGAACCCAAACAGCTGCATGAGATAAAGGAGTCAGTAAAGGGTATGAGAACGGAATTCAGCGAAGAGATAGACATGCTGAAGGGGAACCAAGTGAAATGCTGTAAATGAGGGAAACTAATAAGTAAATGAAATGCTCAGTGGAAAGACTCACAGACAGAATGGATTATGAGAGGACAGAACAAGAGGGCTTGAGAAAAGCATAGAGAAACGGGAATGTTCAGTCAAGGATAACGATAACATTTAAAAAACTGAACATGTGCATCATTGGGCACCATAAAAAGATAAGATCTAGGAACTAGGGGCATAGAAAATAGAGAATAATCTCAAACAAAGGCATAGAAAATATTTCCAAAGGGCTGGACATATGGATCGGTGGGTGAACTGGGTGCTGTGTAAGTGTGAGGACCTGAGTTAGGACTCCCAGACCTTTCATAAGAACTCAGGAAAGTTGATTTTTTTTATTCTATTCTGAACACAGTAGAATAAAGCTAGAAACCAGCCACAGAGAAACTCAAGAAAATACACAGACACATGGAGATTTAACAACACACCATACTAAACAACAATACTCATTCAATACTGGGCCATTGAAGCAATTAAAAAAATCAATCAAAAAGTTCTAGAGATGACTAGAAACAAAATCATAATGTACAATGATAAAATAACCTACATGATACAAAAAAAACAGCCTAAAGAGGGAAGTTCATAGCTATAAGAGTCTAACTTTGAAAAATCAGACCAATTTCAAATGAATAATAATACATCTTAGGACCTATCAAGCCAACCCCCTAATTAGTAGGTGTAAAGAAAGAATTAGGAGTGGGACAGTGATTAATGAATTATAAATATAAATGAAAAAAATCAATGGGGAAAAAGAGGTTTTTTTGAAAAAACAGATCCAAACTGACAAAATTAGATTAAAAGGGAGACATTACAACAGACACCAATGCAATTCAGGAAGATTTTAAGATATGTATTTCACTAAGTTGGAAAATCTGAAAGAAATGGATGGATCTCTAATGCATATGGCCTACCGAAGTTAAATCAAGATGAGCTAAGTAATTTAACCAGATCTAAAACAAGCAATGAGATTGAAACTGTAATTAAAAAAAAAAATCTCCCAATTGAACAAATCTAAGCTTAGATGAATTTACCACAGGATTCTACTAGATCTTTAAAGAATGAACACTAATCTTTTCCAAATCATTCAATACCATAGAAAATGAAGGAATGCTTCCAAATCCTTTATACAAAGCCATTATTACCCTGATAATATAAACCAGAGGACAACAAAACAATAAAAAAGATAAAATTACACACCAGTACCCATCAATGACCACAGATATATTGTGAACATATCAGAAAGATCAGCATGATGAAATTGGCTTTATTACAGAAATGCAGGGATAGTTTGACAAATGAAAATAAATAAAAAGTACACCACCATGTAAGTGGACGCTAGGACGGAAGTCACATGATCATCTCAATACATGCAGAAAAAATCTGACAAAATCCAACATCACTTCATGACAAAAGCCCTGAAAACACAGTGGTGATATACCGAAACATGATGAAAGCTCTCAATAAACCTACAGCCATCATGCTGGTAAATGGAGGAAAAAACAAAAAACAAAAAACAAAAAACAACATTCCCACTAAGATTAAGGACAAGATCCGGGTATTCTCTTTCCACTCCTGTTTGATATAACTGACAGAAACCTTAGCTAAAGCCGTCAGACGAGAGGGAGAGAGGGAAGGAGGCACAGAAAAGAGAGAGGCACAGTGCCTTTCTTTGCAGATGATTTGATTCCCTGCACAAAACCCTCCGGGGTCCACTAGAAAACTCTTAAAGCTGCTAAACACTTTCAGCAAAGTGGCAAGATACACAGTGTGTAAAATCCAGCATCCTTCTTAAACACCAATGGCAAACATACGAGACAGAAATCGAAGAAATAACTGTATTCACAATTGCTTCAAACAAAAGCCTTGAAATACACTTGTCCACAGAAGTGCTAGCGCACAACATAAATATTGAGACGTGGAAGAAAGAAATCGAGGAAGATGTTGAAGACGGAAAGACATCCTATGCTGGTGGATTAGAAGAATTTAGCATTGTATAAATGGCAGTCCTAGAAGAAGTAGTTTATAGATTCAGTGCCATCTCCATCAAAATTTCAACGCCATTTTTTCCATAGAAATTAAAAAAATTTTTTTAAATTCCTGTGGAAGTGTAAAAGACTTGAAAACACTTGTAAAACTACAAAACACTTATAAAAACTGGCAAAAAAGAATAATGCTGGAGATATCAGCATATCTGATTTCAAGTTATACTGTAGAGCCATAATAACAAACAAAGAAAAAAACAACATGATGCTGGCACAGAAACCAGACACATACATCAGTGGAACAGACTAGAGCACCCACAGATAACCCCATGCATCTCCAGCCACCTGAGAACTTGACAGAGGCACCAAAAACATACAGTGGAGAAACAGCCTCACTAACAAACGGTGCTGAGGATCTACATGTAAAAGAATAAAAGTAGAACCACGTGTCTTACTTTGCACAGGAATCAACTCCAAATGGATGTAAGACCTTAATGTCAGACTGGGAGCCCCGAAGTTGCAAGGGGAAAAGTAGGGAAAGCACCACCCGATACAGGTTTAGGGAAGGACATTGAATGAGGCTCCCATTTCTCAGTAAATAAAACCATCAGTCAGCAAGTGGGACCATAGGAAATTAGAACGCTTCTCTATAGCAAAGGGAATAGTTAATCTGATGAAAATGTAACCCACAGAGAATAGGAGAAAATCTTTGCTAGTTAAACATCTGACAGAGGACTCATATCCAGAACAGACAAGGAGCTAAGTATCTAACCAACAAGACAACAAACCACTCAGCTGAAAGGGTGGTGGTGGCGGCTGAGGAATTGAACAGAGAATTCTCAAGAAGAAGGAATTCAAATGACTAGTGGATAAAGTGTTCACCATCTTTAGCCCTCAGGGAAGTATCAATTAGAACCACCTGGAGCATCTACCTCTATCCTGTCAGAATGGCAGTCACCAGAAACCAGCAGTGGTAAGGGCTGGTGAGGGGGTAGAGAAAGGGAATCCTCGTTCACTGTTGGTGGAGTATAAACTGGCAGCGCTATGGATGTTCGTATGGACATTTCTCAAGAAAACAACAACAAAAACTAAAGCAAAAACTACTATGCAACCCAGAATACACGTGTGGGCATATACTCAAAGGACTCTATACCCTACTGCAGAGATACTTGCTTATCTTTGTTCATTTTCGCTCAATAGCAGGGAAACGGAACCTGTCCAGATGAAAACATGGCATATATATACAATGGCGTTTTCTTCCATCATAAAGAAAAATGAAATTATTGTGACTTCCATGCTGCTATTGAACTATATGTCTTGCCTGGCAGGTCAGTATTGTGGCATATAGTGCCCAGCGCTGGATAAATATCCCTAATTTTTCCCCCTTCAGCAGGCTGAATAGCACCTTGTAGGGCTATGAAAGCTATATATCAGAGAGAGAGAGAGAGAGAGACAGAGAGAGAGAGAGACAGAGAGAGAGACAGAGAGAGACAGAGAGACAGAGAGACAGAGAGAGACACAGAGACACAGAGACACACACAGAGACAGAGAGAGACACACAGAGAGAGAAAGAGACAGAGAGAGAGACACAGAGAAAGACACACACACACACACACACACACACACACACACACAGAGAGAGAGAGAGAGAGAGAGAGAGAGAGAGAGAGAGAGAGAGAGAGAGAGAGAGTCTTGGTCAGTTCAAGGTTAATTTCTCTGTGTCCTATAACAGCAGTATGTGATGTCTTCAGCAATCGGGTAGACAGCCAAGAGAAATGGCAATAGCTTGTGTTGTTTTGGGTACCTCTGGGGGTCCCCAAAGCAATAACTTATGGAGAGGTATCCATGTCTGGCACTGAGATTTTCATGTAATAACCCCTGCCTTCTGTGAGCAGCATTGCTCACCAATGTGGGGTACCTTGTTCAAACTTCCTTTAAGGTATGTGAATCCTAGCTTCTAGTTTTCATGTGTGTGCATCTATGTGGGAGTGTGTGTATATCCTAAGAAATGAGAAAGAGGCCCATAAGAAGGGAAAAGGCGGCTTTAGGGCTAAGGGAAGAGGGTAGTAGGAGGGCAGGAGAGCCCGTGTACCCATGTAATGTGGAAGCTAGCCCCCAAGGTCTCTTCCCTTATTCAGTCACTTCCTCCTCCTGAGGCTGACTAGCAAGGTCCAGCTCTCAAAATATTGAAGTTCAGCAATCAAAAGTCCCCTCTAGGTCACCTAATTAACATACCTAATTAAAATCAAACACCTCATCCTAACACAAGGTTTCCCCCTTTACCTTTATAAACTGCCATTTGCCTATGGGCCACGTCTGTCTCCTCTCTATCCGGGGCGGTCCTTTGTGCCCCCACCTCCCTCTCTCCCAGGACAAATACCCCCTTCTCCCTTATCCTCTATCTCCTGTCTTTGTCTCTTAGTCCCTGCCCTTTGTCCCTCTCAGGCAAAAAAAAAAAAAAATCTCCTTCATGCTAAGAACTTGGTCTTGTGGTGTCTTTATTCTATATGGAAAAAAAGAAAAAGCCTTAAAGAAATGTGATACTCTGCTATCTGATTAGAAAGTAAAAAAAAAAAAATTAAAAACTTGAAGGGTGGACCAGAGGTTGGCTATCTCCCTAAGAGTTACTGGTCAGGGAGGCCCCCAAAGCAACACAGGCACTTGCCACTGCTCTTAGCTGCCCATAAGAACTAGATGCTAAGACCCTATTGCCAAAGACACCATACACTCCAGAAGAGGGACACAGAGAAATCAAGTAGGAACTGCCCTGGAAGTTACCTTTCTTGCTGGCTAGCCTCCACCTTGCTGGGAGGTCTATGCAGGCTATGGGAGAAATTGTCAGCTCACTCAGCTGTGGAACCTGTATGCCACACTACTGGCCAAGCAAGCCTTGTGCCCATTAATGCAATTGAAGCAGGTCTGCTATGGATGACCAGTCGCCTTCTGGTTGCATTTGAGTCCTACTCCACAAAAGGGACTTCCTATCTGGTCATGAAAAACCTAGTCAAAAGCCTGGGCCAGAGGAGATCACGGACTTTAGTGGGGAAGGTTCCGCTGTTCTTTTGCTGAATGGATACAATGTGCCCATTAAACTTCCTTCTAAATAACTCTGTTATCTAGAATGCCTGCAGATTGCTGCCACCACCAATGCGTTTGTCTGTTTGTTGGTTTTTATCAATGAGCAGCAGCAATTGCAGAAGCTCATAACTGCTTCCAAGTCAAATGAGCCAAACACTCAGACAAAATGAACCATTTATATCACATCCTCTAAGGTCAAGGGACTATCACCCAAGATTGGGTTAAAAAAAAACGTAAAAGCCGGCATAACATGGTTGTTGAACGCTTGAACTCACAGCAGCTAGGATTGCCTGTCCAAGATCTCCATAAGACCAGGGTTATCAATACTGTTATGGGACCAACCCCCCCTCCCAGGGTTTATTTGTGGTTAATGGCTGCTGGGAGAGGGAGAGAGAGTTTCTCCAGTGGTGTAACACAGCTTGGGTGCCCATGCTCCTGCAAACGACCTAATGAAACTCACTGGGTCATTAACAAACAAACAAACAAACAGGAAAGTAGAAGGGAGATAGAGTAGGGGATTAGTGGGGAGGGAGGGAAATGGCAATGAAGTGGTAAAAATACATTTCATACATGTATGGAAATAAAGGAGAAAAATACAGACAAGTCAGATGGCTCAACTCAGGAGATGAGAGCGGAAACATGATTTCCCATCTTATAGAAATTAAGAGCACATTGCAAATTTCTGTAAGCCAAGAATTGCATACTTAGATGGGACACCACCAGAGAACCCCGAGCCTCTCTCTGGGTCTCAGATCCAGTCTCCAGTCCCTCCCTTGACAGCCAGGAGGGGTCTAAAGACCAGTTCAGCTTACCTACCACACAGAAAAAAGAGACTCTCCCCAGGGTAGGAATTGTCCACGGCTCTTGCGTTGGGAGAAAGAAGCTGAACCCTTAGGGCAGTCAAACCAAGGTTATTCTGAGCAGCAAGGCTCGAGAGTGCCCACAGCAGCAGTGGCAAGCTCCGAAGTCCCTCTGTGGGTAGTTCACATGGTAGAAAAGGTGCCTCCCAGTAGCTTCTGGGCCTGAGGGGTATGGTGACCAGATCAGGGTCAAGATGCTGGGGACAGAGCCATCTAGAAGGCCTGTGTTGACCTCCCTGTGTTCAGGAAGTCCGTGACAGCAGCCTACACCCTGGGGTCTGGCCACAACGATCTTGCCTGTCCTGCAGAGTCAGACCTACCACTGATGCCCAAGGGCTCTCTCGGGCCAGTGCAGGAGGGAAACTCACTTGTCCAGGATGAAGTAGAGGTCGAAAATACCCTGACAGTCCTCTTCTGCTCGACCCTGGCGCAAGTTTTGCCTCATGTGTTGGATCTGGCGTTGGTTGTAAGTTCTGAAGTCCTTGCCCAGGCGAGGGAATAGTTTCCAGCCAGGGCCATGGTATTGGAGGCTCCCAGCTGTAACAATGTGAGGAGGCAGCAGGAGCAGAAGCAGAAAGAGGGCCGAGCAAGGCATGCGGGGCCTGTGAATCCCCACGATCTTCTGTCCCTGTGACCTTGCTAACTCTTGGGACGCTGTGGAAGGTCACATGTAGGCAGAAGGACAGCCACTCCCGGCCTCTTTCTCCACCACCTCTGCCTGAACCCAGGGCTTGAGGATCACCGCTTGTGTCCTACTCTACCTGGTACACTCAAAGCACGGGGACTGGGGAGGCAGCTGCTGAGGGGGTACCCTTCTCCCAACTACCTGCAGAGCCCTTCCCCCACCTTGGGACAAAACCCCCTGGGGTTGTGATGGACAGGAAGGTTGACATGGTGACTTTGTGACCTGCCCCTCTGCTCAACACCTTTATGCTGAAGTGTCAAGTGGCAGTCACAGGCCCTTTGCAGGAGGCTCAGATGAGGCCTCCTTGTCTCCAGTCCCATCCCCTCTCACAGGGCATCCTTAGGGGACACTCAGGATGTGTGGAACCCAGGTGTTTTATTAATTGAAAAGGTGGCCGAGCTCACCAGTTACTGTGGGTGAAGAGATCAAGACACCAAGAGTCAAGTGTGTAGGAAGTGGGAGGCCAATTGTGGGACCCGAAATCAGCAGTCAGTGTCTGGTTTCAAACAGAGATGGAGACTGTGTGCTACTGCCAGGGTCCCCTGTGAGTGGAATAGTTCACCCATCCACTGCCATGTGACAAGCTGCCCAACTGATGACCTAACAGAACCATTTTATTGTGATCTCAGGTTAAGTGGGTCAGATCCACAGGAAAGGTGGAGTGGGAGGCCCCGGGGAAAAGGAACCTAGGGAGTCCCGAGCACTAGGAGAGACTGGAGTTGTCTGGAAGCTTCCTCATTGTCCATGGCACGGGGGCTGAGGAACTCTGGAGTGGGACTTCATTGGGATTGTCACAAAGCCCCAGCTTGTGGTCTCTCCCTGTGACTTGGGCCTCTTCACAGCATCAGTGGGCATGACTTTCTTCATGGAGGCTCAGAGCTTGAGAGAACAGTGTGGGCAGTGAGTAGTTTGAGATGGGGAGCCCTTTATGACATCACTTCACCAGGCATGGGGTCATTGATGCTGTCTTCCTGTCAGAGCCTCACCAGTCTGTCAAGGTTCGGAGAGGAGTGTGGGTGGGCTCGCCCTGCGCTTCACCCTTCTGCACAGAATACCTGGAATGCTAGGGGGCATGGTGTGGAGAGACGGTGCCAGTGCCAGACAACTGCATTCAAAAGGGATCCCCAACTGCCCAGAGTGTGAGGGAAACCATGTTTAGAAATTCCATGGTCACTTTTCTTTTTGTGACTGTATGCTCATAAAAGTCGTTAAGAATGGAAACCTTTCCTCTAATTAATTCTAAAATAAATCTCAATATATACAACATAAAGTTTACAAGGGATAGCACTGGGTCTGTGGAAATCTTGTGTTTTCTTTTGCTGTTGTCTTTATTGACTATCTCAAATAAGTAATGTGCTGAAATTGATCAGATTTAGGATACTTGCTTTATCACGTTAGAGTTCTCGTCACATCTTCCAGGACAAGTCTCTTGTCATAGTTTTATAGTTTTTCCCACTGAATAGGTATCTCTTAAACTGTGGCTTTAGTCTGCCTTTTATTCATTCCTAAGTGGACTGGCCATCTGTTCACGTGACCTGGACATTTGTTTCCTCCTCTGAAGAGGCTGTGTGTACGTGTTCTTTCTCCATCCAGGGTGTTTATCCTGTCATATTGGCTCACTTACATTGTGTATTCTGAACACCAGGCCTTTATCAGATGTGGCACTATCTTCTTCCAGTGTGTGGCTTGTTTTTTCACTTAATTTTGAAAAAATAATGCACACATTCTTAGTTTTTATGCAGATTGTTTTGAGTTGAATGAAAGGCCCTGGTCTCCAAGGTAACAATACTATATCCTAATGGGAATCTTAAATTACTGGGGGACACATCCTTCAAGGGATGACCTCCATCTCTTCCATTCTTCCTGGCTCATGAGATATGCCAGCCCCACCAGATGTTGACTGGAAGCACTACTTTTTTAAAAGTCCCAAAGATATGAACTCCAAAGATCTTGGAGTTTTCAGAACTGTGAGCCAAAACTTGGGCGGAGAAGATGCTGATGAAACCCCTCTCCTAGCTGAGAGCTATTGGTAGCTGTGGTTGCTCCAGGAAAGAATACTTTCTTGATGGGTGATGCTCACACTTGAGTGTTGGACCTACACCCATGCACACCTGTGGTTCTAATTAGACTGTGGTTTATAAAGAAAAAAATCATAGTCACAGTTTGAAATTTTTATATTTAGTTTTAGAAATCTAATATTTGAAAAATGTGATTTAAATGGTTACTACTATATAAGTATATAATATTGTTATATCTATTATTTTTTGTAACAGAACAAATATGTTCTAAAAGATAAACCTATCTTTTAAAAAAGTTAATTGCTTCAGGTGTTTTGTTCTGGTGTCACAAAACTAACTAACACACAGATTGTCATTTTCCACCCTTTTCCTGCTCCCAAGGAGTTGTGTTCCTGAACACCTTCAGATTCTCCGGTGCCGTGGAACTTGTCCTAACCTGGTACAGGCCGCCATTCTACGAGTGGGGAGTAGGGGCTCTCAGAAAGGCAAAGAGGCAAGAGGAAGCTTCAGCAAATACCCGGGAGAGTTTCTAGGCCTTGAGAAGACACAGCTGTGGTGGGTGTTGGACTGAGTCCATCAATGAGGCTCTCCAGCTGCAGGCCGGAGGGGCATGGCTGCTTAGTTGGGCCAAGTTCAGAGATTTGTGGACTGTGCCCTATGCTGACACTGGGGTATGCCCCGTGCAGAACCCAGAAGGTGTGGGGAGCAAGATCCATCTCAGTTCTCCCCTCTCAGCTGTCTGCTTCTCTGTCCTTCCTTCTTCCTTCACTTGTCATGGAAGATGTGACGAGAACTCTAATGTGATAAAGCACAGGTGAATTCTCACTTCAATTTCTTTACTTCCAAGTTGACATTCTGGGCCTTGTTTCCATTCATAAATGACGCCATCCTTGGTGAATGCTCTGTTCTTCTCAGTCAGGGTGTGGGCTGGGCACTAGGGTAGGAATCATACACCAGTCACAGATCTTTCTCTAACAGGTATTTCCAAACATCTGGAATGTAACATGTTTTGTGCCCATCACGGGATAAATGCACAGATGATCAAATTGTAAGTCTCTGAGTTTTCAGGGTGAGTGGTTTTTAGAGAAATGTTTCTGATTGGCTCTTCCCGTTACATTTGGCTTTCCAGGGCACCCACAGCACACCAGGACCACGACCCTTGCAGCGGCCTTAGGAGACAGAACACCCACACCCATCTTCTAAGCTGGTGTGCCGCCCTAAGGTGGGAGACTCAGAGAGGAACGAGGTTCAGGGACTAGAATGAGAAGAAGGTAACGGGAGGCCATAGCTGTGCGCTTGAGATCTTTGGGTGTGAGTGGAAGTAAAAATGACGTAAACTCAATGCTTGCGAATGTCACGGACAGTACGCATGTTAGGCGACACATTTTTACTGCTTGGTGAGACACGGAGCATTTTTAATTTGTAACTGTGGGAGTTGGAAGTTAATGTTCATGTGTTCATTAGGTAGTAGGGCCAATGTAAAAGTATTTTATATTAATAGTAGATTTTCTTGGCCACATTTCAAGTGAAGATGTCTAGAAAAGCAAGTCTGATTAATTTGGGGGAAAAAGCAGAAATAAGATATTGAGGCCTTTTATTTCTTGTGGAGTTCAGCCTTGTCAGAGAAACATGGCTTCATTTTTTAATGTATCTGATATATATTTTATTATATATGCCTGTATGCTAAACCACAAGATACCAAAGTTGTTTAATTACCATTTCAAACTGATTTTGTAGTTTATTATGTTCTTTAATGATAAATCAGTTGGTTGAGGCTCTCATCTGAAGCTCCACAGGAAACTCGGCATTAGGTTACACAGAAATGAACAGAAACTCAGTTTTATGGAGGGAGTTACAGTGTATTTAGTGAAGTAATTTGCCATGTTATATCAAAGAATACTGGGCAATTCCTGTGTGTGCACATGGGGCTTCAGTTTGAGAGGCTGTAGCAAGGATTTCCGAAGCTCTAAAGATGGTTTATTTGTAGAAATTAGTTTTATGTATAAAATAAACATTTAATAGCAAAATTATAATTTCATATTATGTTCCCATAATCCTAATACTATGGATGAGAGAGGGAACACATAGGATTTGAGACCAGCCCTAGCTACAAAGTGAGACCCTATCTCAAAATGAAAAATAACCCACCCCAAATTAATGTTATCAATTTTTGCAATAATTTAAAATTTTAAGCAAAATATTTTATTTAAAATGACATATAAAAAGGGTAGGAAGGAATTGAAGGAATAAAAACATTGCCTCTAATAGTAGACCAAGGCGAGTGTACTTTCTAGCACTCCTAAATAAGCCGTGATGCGCTCAGATTAACTTGAACAGGATGGGGAAAGACTCTCTGGTGGGATGGAGAGACTGTCACCATTACACGATGATCTTTCATTGGGAAGTATTCATTCCCTCCTGGAGCCCAGACAATGTGTAAGGGACACAGTAGACACACTGGTTGGGTAGGATGTGACTGATGACCTTTCTAATTATGGATTTGTGGGTCCTGCAATTCAAGTGTCCAGTTAGCTAGACTTACGACTCTTGTCTAGTGAAAAATGACAGAATATTTGAAGCAAATGGTGAAACTGCTTTCCTAAGCATTAAAGAGCAACCGGATACCCAGGTCTGCCGTCAGGGAGATGTCTCCCGAGAGTGTCTCTGGTACACCAAGCATGCTCTCTACTGGAGATTCAGGTAATGTTCACTCATGAGGTCTCTTCCATCCTGGTCTAGGATAAGAATCGCCTCTGTCTGCTTTGGTTTGGTGATGCTCCAAAGTGAGTTTGCCTGAAAATATCCTGCTTATCCCAAAAACCCGGGGGTTGAGGTGGGATGAATAGTGGAACAAAAGGCAGTCTCCCTGCAAGTCAGATAACTGAGGGCTGTACCCCATCTTCCTTTTTTCTAGGCTGGGAGCTTCCTTTTCACTAGGGTAGGGTTAGGCAGAACTAGAAAAGATGGAGAGTGACAAGGGGACTTGATAATGTGTGCCCTTTCCCTTGCTTTCTCTGACACTGATCAAAATAGACAGCCTGCTGGGGCTCTCTGTGGAAGGCCAGAGTGGAGAGAACCTTCTGTACAGAGTCCTATGGCTCCTGAGCAATGCTTTCTCCTTCAGTCAGGGCTGCATCTCTAGCTCACGGTGGCTACAGCACCAAGGATCCCACTGCATTCAAAAGCTGGCCTTTCGCTTTCCGTGAACTAGCACTCTGGACCAAAGCACATGCTGGGCGGGCTCCCAGATTCTCTAGAAGGGCAGGCTACATATGGTATTCACACAGATAGCCCAGGGCTGGCCTCAGAGAAGTGCGGACTGAGACTTAGTTAGACAGCCACAGAGAAATGACCAGGTAGAGACTGCCATAAACACCCTGCTTCCAGGGGAATTAGACTAAGTCTCTTGCACGCCTAGACTTTTCTTGATATCATAAGTCATAAATATTTATTCTCTGAGTTTCCAGAGATTCGTTGTCCCAATACCCTTTGTAAGCTTGCAGGTGGCTGCTGTGGATATATCTACATGTCACCTTAGGTGACGTGCTCAAGGTAAATATAGACTATAGGGATATCTGTGTCTCTTCTCTCTGGACCCCACCCCATGGGACTGCACCTGGGTCCCTGCCACCTGCCAGTCAGGCTCCACATCCCATTATCCTGTACACCTTTTCCTGTCTGACAGTGTGTTATGACACTCTGGCCTTTGTTAAAATCTCTGTATATACATGACTTGAAACTTCTTTGCAAAGCAAAACCTATATAAAGAACAAAACGAAAGGTTAACCAAGGGGCTAGAAAGTGGTTCGGTTAGTACTTGGTGTGCAAGTATGAGGACTTGAGTTTGGGGTCCCCAGCATCTTCCTGAAAAGATCGGTGCAGTGGTACACACCTATAGCCCCAGGTGTACCTCGGCAACCGTTAAACTTACTCGGGACCAATCAGCATGAATTTGGGATTGCTCTTCATAGAGAGCTTGACCTAAGAACCTGTGTGTTGGTGACAAAGTGGTGGGACTCATCCATGCCTAGCCACATGGCCCCAGGAAGTTTTGTCCTTCTGGATGCAACGGAAACACATCTGAGATTTATCTTTGGATGACAAACGTCCCAATCAGCGACAAACTCCAACTCTTTTAAAATTAAAATCCAAGAGCAGATATCTGGGTCCAATTTAGCAGCAAAATCCTCTCCATTTTGGCTCTGTGGTGTCTGAGAGGACTGCTACTTGGGAGGGAGTGACAGTGGGGCTTCTGGAGGGAGGGAGCAAAGGAAGTGGCTGGGGACAACCGTCGAGAGATGATGGCCCTAAGAACAGGAGGCCAGGGGCAAGCACTCCTGGCCTGGGGGCAAGCTGGCCATGGAGGTGCAGGGAACGTGAGAGCAGAGGGTCTTCGGGAGGTCCAGACTGGTGCACTGGCCCTGCAGGGGAAGAAGAGAGAGGAGGGCACAAAAGTGTCATTGAAACGAGCTCAGAAGGTTGCAGTGTCAGCTGGGGTGGGGTCAGCACCAGCGTCACCACAGAGTGGGCCTGAATGACTCTTTCCCTCTCCCGCTCCAAGTTCCACTCTCCTTCTGGATTCGGTGCTAGAGGCAGAAGTCGGCCTGGTGTGGGGGCCCGAACGATTTGTCACCCCAATTCTTGGAACTAGTGGCTTTTGCTCCTTACCTGGCAGAAGGGACTCTGTGGCCCACTTAAGAATTTGGGATGGGAAGACATGTTGGGGACATGGGTGGGAGACCCTGTAGGTCCCAAGGGTCTACATGAGACGAGCATTGGGAGACAATGCTGGGAGCTTCCCTGTGAGGATACAGGCAGTGGGGCCCTGGAAGGCTCTGCTCCGACCATTTTGCAGGCAGAGGAGGGGCTACATGCCAAAGAAGGCTGAGGCTTCTGTTCTAGAAACCAAACTGATTTCTGTTCCAGACTCCTAGGTACAGAATCTCAGGACAGGTACAGAGGTTGAGTGCTGCACGGATGCTGGGCAGGAACTGGGGTGATTGCAGGGTTAAGCCATAGCTGGGGGCTTTTATTATCTGGTAAGCATATCAGAGATGACAATCCATCACTGTCAATCATGCCTGTCAGCCAGTCCTCCTGGACCAGTGCTCAGCCATAGACTGCATAAGTATCATGTCCAGAAGTCACCGGGGAGGCTCATGAGCATCATCAGGTTGAGGACAAGGCTCTGTGTGCCCATGTTCTCAGGCACAAATCCAACCAGAGGGAACCCAGCATAGGGAAAACAAACAAACAAACAAACAAACAAACGAACGAACGAACGAACAATTCCCCCAAACCCAAATCCCCCAAACCCAAGGCCATTCTGCCTTTTAGAGGCGGCCCTGGGTCCCACTCACCTGGTCACTAGACTGAGACCACGTCAGTGGCAATTGGTGGCAGCTTAGGGGATTGAAGTTGCACATTGTCACATTGCCCTGAAAAGCACATGCAATCATGAGGAAGAAGGTCACAGACTCTGCCCCAGAAGGCACAAGGATCGATGTCTCATATGACTCTGTCCCTAGGGAACCATGAAGAAATCCCCAGCATGCTCCTTGAGGTGTCTACAACCTTGAACGCCTGAGATGCTCTCTGTGGGACACAGTTTCAGAATCTGGGACAAAGCAGTGTTTATGTGGGAAGAGAAGCCAGCAGCTGGCTTTGAAGATGCTTAGAGGCTTGAAGGATGCGTGCTTGCAAGTCCAGGCCTTTAGGCGAGTCACGATGGGGGCACAGACCTGGAGAGGGGCACTGAGAATGGGAGGGCCTGCACCTGGGGCCACACACGTCCTGTTCAGAAGCAGGTGCCCTGGGCCAGGGCGCAGAGAAGAGGAAGGCAGAGTCCAGAAGATCCCTGGCTCTAATGGTCAAGGAGCCTATGGCCTAGGTTAACAGATCAGGTGCTAAAAGCCCTGAGTGGGTGGGGCCAGGTCCTTCAGGCTAGGTCATGTAGCTGTCAGAGGCATCCCCCCCCCAACCTCTGGAAGATGTGGATTGACCACTCTGTAGCCACTCACAGACACGGGAGAGGCAGGGCTGGCTCTTGGCTGGCCTGGACAACTATGGAGAACCCAAGGTTCTCAAAATGAAGTGATAGGTCCCTCACAGAGAAAGAACAGTGGGGAAGAGAACAAAGCCCAGTGTGAACTGGGGCTCTTCCTTCCTGAATGCTGACCTCATGGGTCCTCTCTGGTCCAGGGCCCAGGACTGCTTCTCTGCTGGTTTCTCCCTCCCCATGATAGACCTAGACCTTCTGGCAAAAGAAGGGGACCTCAGACTGAGTGGCTGCTTTCCAGGGCTTGACTCCATCCAAGAGTTTGCAATACTTTTGTAGGGTCTCTGTGTCAGCAGGAGGCAGAGACATTTGGGCCAGCTCCTTTCCTCCTTGTGCATGAAGAGGCCCGGAGCCCAGGGCCACTGGCTTTTTAGCAGTTTTCACAGTGGGCAGAGGTTTTGCAGGGCTGATCCTTTCTGTTTTTTGCTGTCTCTGACTTCAGGAGCCTCACTGTTACTCAGTGTGTCTTGACTTACCCACATTCTAAGGGCAACATCAGAGACACCGTTGGGTTGGAACAATGAGGACCAGGGACTGGCCAGTTAGAGCACTCAGTGGCTACTGTCCTAACACCTAGGTAGTGCCAAAGGGAGACTCAAGTATTTAGAGAGTTCAGGTGGGGCTGGGGGAGTCCTGTGTGCTGCCCATCCAGCTGTGGGGGGAACAGGCATTGGATGTGGTCTCAATCCAGGCCTGTCCCACCGAGCTGTATTCTCTCCCACACCCAGGCCTCTGCTGTCAGACTTAGGTGTGCCCGTGTCCCTGAAGCCAGGCTGGAGCCACAGCCCTCGGGGGGTCCGCTCACCTCTGTGCCTCTGCTCACACACACGTTGCAGCAGGTGCAGCAGCAGACGATTACAATAGGGGGCGAGTTCACTGGTGGTGCAGGTGCTGGGGGAGACACTGGAGGAGGGGGCTGTTTCTTCTTTCTGGGCTAGTCAAAAGGAGGAGAACCTGTCTGAGCTTTGTCTGCAGCTTCTGGACAGGGGCACTGTGTGCCCTGTGCAGCACCTGGCACTGTGGGGCCTCTCAACTATTGTTTTAGGGTGAATGGGAGGATGCACCGGATATCTTGGGGAGGTTCTCCAAAGTCATTAAAGGTGAATCCATGCTCCTTGAAGTTCTCATATACAGGGTTTCACAAAATGCCAATAGCCTACTTCTCTGCCCTTGATTCTCTTAGGGTTACCCTTGCTGGCAGAAGCCTGGCCTAGACACTGCATTAGGCCAGCAATAACAGGCAACTGTCCCTTCTGCTCTGCTCTGGTGTTTGCACAGGTATCCTTACCCGGGCCACTCTGCAGTCAGCACAGTCCTGGCAAGATGGGGAGGCTGTTCCTATCCCAGCCTAAACCCAGGCTCTACCTGTCCCAGCCTCTCACTATGACTTCTGGTCCTCACCTGACTTGAGCCACAGATGCTCATCCACCTTGTTCCTGTGCTTCCCTGGGGACATCCCTCACAGCTCAGGGCCAGCTGGGACTCTTTCACCCTCCTTATCCCTCAGGTCTTTAGGCTGATCCCAGCCAACTCCTCTATCTTTCCAGGAGACAGGGATGAAGACAGATCCAAAGGAGCTAGAAGAGCCTCAGCTTGGAGATGAGAATCAGGGCTTGATGCGGAAAATGCCACTTCAGAAGTGCAGCTGCAACCTCAGCATTAACCAGAGTCTACTGGAGTCTCCTGAAAGCCACCTAGGCAGTAGGAGCAGCTGTTCACACTGATAGTTTGACCAAGGTCTCTATCAGAAGGTTGTGGGTCTGTTCATTATCTGGTGATATCAAGAGTCCCACAGCATTTGCAGACCCTTCACCTCTTGTCTTCGCTGAGGCAGTGGGATGCCCTGGGTCCAGGCTGCACAATGCCTCACTTGCTGGTCACTCACCTCTCGGACATGTAACGGTACCAGGATACAAAGAACGACTCACCTTTGGCGGTGGTGCAGGTGCTGGCAGTGCCTTGGGAGCCTAGAGGATGAAACAGACAGGGATGAGATGAGGCTTGGTGGTACTGTTGCCTAGATGTCCCGTGTGCTAAAGTCTTGGTCCCAGCCTATGGTGCTATCTGGAGGTATTGCAGCCTAGGGTGGACATTGGGGGTCCATGGGAGGAAGTTAAAAATTGACAGTGTGTCCTAGAATACTTCTTTCTCTTTCAGAACTGGAGATCAGGTGTGGACTTCCTTGCCCCACAGTCTCATCACAATATGCCACTCTGCCCCAGGCTGAAAGAAATGGGACACTGAACTAAAACCTCCAAATCTGTGAGCCAAAATAAAAAATTCCCTCTTCTAAAGTGGATGATTTCATGTATTTTGTGGCACTACAGGAGGCTGAATAACAGTTCTGTTGTAATTCAGCTCCACAGGTGACCCACATCTGGAGTAAAGGTTAGAAAATCGTCCCGGGGCACATGTACAAACACTGCACACTCTGGTGCTGTGCTGGAGTGCTCCACCTGACCCCAAGGGAGCCCCTCAAGGAAGCTTGGCACCTGCCTCAGTGGGCTGTCAATGTCATGGTGTTGCCCCTCATCTATGTCCCTGGGTGGGGGGGCAGAGGGTACTCACCTGTCTGCAGCATAGCCACCAGATCCACCACAGCAGTACAGGGATCAGCATCAGCACCAGCACCATGGTGCTGAGCAAAACTTGCAGGCTTGGCTCAGCTGGTGGGGGAACAGTGGCCTGTGGTGGAGGTGCAGGTGAAGTTGGAGGTGGAGGGGGAGGGGGAGGGGGAGGCAGAGGCGGAGGGGGAGGTGGTGGAGGAGGAGGTGGGGGAGGTGG